>JAIPRK010000888.1:0-119112 GCA_025469195.1 Chaitophorus viminalis
ACAGGAAAAACCGGGACGGTGCGCTAAGTCTGTTATTATAATATATATATATATATATATATATATATATATATATATATATATATACAAATCGCGTTTTTATATTATTTCCCGCGTGTGCTGCTGCCGCAGTATATACTTTTACCTATACATATGTATACATATAACTATGTATGCACACTGGATAGCCGAGCGTGAAATAATTACTTAATGACATTAGATTGGACGTACACGGTGGTTAAACATATACAAAACAAAGATAGATAGAGAGAGAGAGAGAGAGAGAGAGAGAGAGAGTGAGAGTGAGTGACGGAGAACGGAAAAAAAACAAAAATATTACGCTTTTACTCACGTTATTATTGTTCATTATATAATGCGTACATAAATACGAGACGCGCGTTCTGGAATCGCGTTCGACTAGACTTCATCGTCGATCCAACCCGTAGCACTAGCCGGCTGCGTTGGCGCGTCGAACGTAAGAATTAAGGGGGTAGTAGGGTGGGGTGAGTAGGTATAGAACAGGAGGACTATTAAAACGGATACGTCAATGAAAACGATCTGAAGCGAAAAATACGTTTTTTTATTTTTAATCTAATCCCGTACGATTATTATAATTTTTTATGCAGATAGGTACACGCGCGTGCATTCAGTTATTCGATCGATACGTGATCAGTGCCCGCCGTTTAATAATAATATGATTGCGTAATTACGCGCACTTACACACACACACACACACACATACACACACACACACGATGTAACGCGCTGCAATCGTGTGCGAGTTTCGTACGGACCGGATCGACGCGCGTATGGTTTCAAATATATAATATTCATATGATATAAATTTACGTGTGTGTGTGTGTGTGTGTGTAATATTCGTCTGCGTGCCGGAATTATCGTGGGAAGATGCGAGTGGAAGGAAAAAAAATTATAAGAAATAAAACCTACTTCGCGAGCAGGGTAATCGTGACGCACACATGTCCGTCCTCCGCTTTTGACTTTCTACACACAGTATACGCATATACTTTAATAAAATATATAATATTCTATGTATATATTTATAATATGTACACATCGTATTATTATTTTACACAATGTGTGTGCGACGTGTGTATGTGTGTGTGTGTTTTCCCTCTGTTTTTCTCGTCTCGGAGACGGCATCTCACCAACTGTATACGTCAGTCGCAGTGAATTTTATATGGTTTTTACGCGTCACCGACGAAGGTTTCAAACGATGAAATGTGTGTCGTGTGTACAACAATATAATTGGTAAAGTATGATATGTGAACGACGAGTGAGACATTATTCTCATTTCCTATATACTATCGCTGGAGCTGATACGTTAATAATTTTCTGTTTGAACATTTTTCTGAAAGAGTTTAGAAAAATTTGGTTTTTAACCATATTAAAATTAAAGCCAAGAGCTCAAAGTAAACATGCGTTTAGTAAAAATAATTTTATATAGTCAACTTTAATAATATTAATATTATTATTAGACATGTTTTAAAACTTTAAGGGAAAAACATCATCTAATCATTTATTACTTGCACGTAGCTATATTTTATGGTTTATAAAATTTTATTTTTAATTTATGTCTTCATTTAAATCATAATATTTTACATACCCTCAAAAAAATTTAATTCTATTTAAGTTTGTTTATGGATTTTTATATACGCCGATTGTCATCGCCGTATACATTTGGTACAATTATCTTATAATTATTGTGTCCCACGATTACCGGGGAAGACTTAACACAGATGAAAACTGTAAATAGGTACTTTATCAAGATACATTATTTAATGATGAACGTTTTCACTTTCACGAATACCTCTTATTATTTGATCTTCTATATTTTATCTACTTAACCTAATTAGAACATATTTACAAAGTTATCATAAAACATATTTTTTGCAGGAGAATAATAGTTTTAGAACTTTAGTTTAATTCTTATAAAAATATTATACCATTGACTAATATTAAAATGAGTCAGTTTCCTCTAATAATAAAGTTGACAAAACAAAATTGTTTTTACTAAACGGAGATTTTCTATATATTATGTTATACATTTGTTTTCTCTTTTTATCTTGAATACGGCTAAAACAACAATTTCCAAACGCTTTTAAAAATATTTTTATATATTTGTATCATGGAAACAACTCGTATGAGTCCTCCTTGGCATTTGGGGCATGGACCAATTGCGCCAAAAACAAAATTTTTATACTAGGGTCAATATACCAATTGCGCTGCATATATTTTAGGGTTAGTGTACCAATTGCGCTCTTTATATTAATTTATTTGTAGGTATTATATATATATTTTTCAAATCAGTATATTATTATTATTATACTTCATGGTGACCAAATTAATTATTTTAATGTAATTGCAAACTTGTGACTGGTTAGTGTACCTATTCATTTATTTGTATTATACATTTTTTAAATCAGTATTTTATTATTATACCTCGTGGTGACCAAATTAATTATTTTAATATATAAATAAATTATGCTGTAAACTAACCAAATTATATTATTCTAAATTGTAATTCCATGCTCAAATTATTATTTTAAAGATTATGATTATTCTTGAAACATGCAAAATACAAACATCATGATTACTTTGAATTCAAAATCGTTTTATTATTATTATATCTTTGTGATTTAACCACATATTATCTTATTATTATTAATATTATTTAATTTTAATTTTCATTAACTAAATTGTATAAAGCCAATACGTTTCACCTATTTGGAAGACTTTTACTTTTAACTCGAAAAAAATTCGGTTATTAAGTTTTCCTTAGGTAATGTAAAATGTATAAAGCGCAATTAATCTATTGACCCTAACATTTTTAGAGCGCAATTGGTATATCGACTCTAAAATGTTTCGAGTGCAATTGATATATGAAAAGGTAATTTTAAGCGCAATTGGTAAACTCCCGGCATTTGTACTGTGACGTAGTATACGTATCTGTATCACCTATGATTTTACGGTCGCTTTGAAATAAGTGTTTCCGGAAATCAAGGCTTTGTACCTATAATCGTGGTTTCAATTAAATTTGTTTGCAAACAGTTATCTCTAGTCCTTTAATTACTTGTAAATACTTAAAAACGTTTTATAATTCTAAAATAGATACGATAGAAACGTTAAAAAGTGCTGCATTCAAAGGTCCGTCTACAAAATTGCATGACACTAATACGTAAAATAATAATACGTGGTGAAATTAAATTATATTTACATGCGTATAGCAATAAAAACAATACTAAATTACTAACATCAAGAGAGTCGTCGATATGTTAAATTTCTTCAGTAATTTTTTGATAATATAAGGATTAGAATTCAGACAGAAAAAAAAATCAACATAAGTCACGTACGGAGGAAACCACTCACTGTATTCATGTAAATTATTACCATAGAGATAATTATATGAAAATTCGCGAAATCGTTAATAGAACCAAATTATTAATATCTATTATACGTGGGTACAGGGGTTGATGTATATATTATGTCGAGCGGCCCTTTCATCGCATCAGCGGTTGTAGTACTTGCAGCAGCCGTGTTGCAGATTATTGCTCAATTAAGTTGTCCCTTCGCACAACTACGATACGTATTGCACAACAAGAAGACGTCGTCGGTCGAAACTAATTAAACGTATAAACGCATAGGTCGCGCCATCATTAATTCCGCACATACGTAATACACGCGCGCGCGTGCACCACTGCCTCCGTCGATGTACACTACGTACCTACTGTTGTTGTTATTTATGGAATATTATTACTCGCGGTTATTGCCGACTTTGCTCGTAACGAGACTTAGTACCCACTCATATATACCCGTGTAATATTGGCCTCTGGTGAGATTCGCCGCCGCGCTTCTCTATAATATTATGTACACCGAATTTTTTTACTTTTACCTCAAGGCTCGCTATTACGCGATGTGTTTGTTATACATATGTAGTAGGTACGTATACGATTTTTTTTTTCTACGGGTAATAATTTTCAAACACTTATGGTAATGAGCTTATGTGTACATATATTATTTCCTACAATTATGTATATATTATATAGATAATATATGCGCATTGACGTATAATACCACTACTATACGGTTTCGAGCATCTGTGTTTATACGCGCGCGCACCTACCGAACTGCAGCAGCCAGCAGAGTTGAATGAAAGATGTGGTTTTTTTTTTTTTTTTTGTATTATTATTTTCGTTTTTTTATGTTTTAATGCTGACCCGAGGCTCTGACCGGTCACCGTCGTTGCATTATCGATAGGTAGCCAAATGCTTGGCGGGCATTAACGGAAAGTGTCGTACCTACTACCTATGTGTACAGCCAGACATGCGGTGCTACACATAGATCGTGGAATGATGATGATTTTAGCTACCATCATTATTTCCCATAAAACCGACCGTCTAATAAAATAAAAATGTACGCGACCGCAATTAATGATAGGTATCGGGTAAAATTTATGTCTATTTTTTTCCTCCCTGTATAATATTCGGCAATAAATAACAATACGTCTATATGACGTTTACTTCTTCGAATCCGACCAAGTATACACTATACGTGTGTATATTATAATATTATAAAGTACGTGTACATAATATTGTATACATATTCTAGAAAATTCAAACCGGGAGCCATCGTGTACCTATATAATATACATAATATGCTCCCACCGTTTCCAATAAAAACGTCAGTAAATTACCATTTTTCTCGTTTAGTCTGCCAGAAATTTCCATAAATTCTTATATCGCGGCGGTTGTTTGTTAATCATTTAATTTTACATAATATTCACCTTCTTTGTATTGTATCGATATATTACGCAACTGCGTGCGAAATCAATGATATTACCTTTAGCTGTGTAGAATTTTAAATTTAAAAAACGTATAATAGTGCAGTAATGAATACCAACATTCTTGTTGAAAAACGATCAAGAATAATTTCAATATGAAAACGCAATTTTAAGGTATTGTATTACGCGTGGGCATATAACCTATAATAATATAATGGCATTATATGAGTTATGGATTAAGAATACGTGTTGATATAAAAACATTATATTTGTGATTAATGTTACTATATATAATTATAATATTATTACTACAGAAAATAAAAAACATAGTCTTGCCACATGACTTACTACATGACATTAAATTCGATATTTCGACTGTCGTTTTCAGATTGGTTTATTTTTCATTAATAAACAAACCAATTTAATTTCTTAAACGTTTTGATAGCATCTATAGATGCTACTATAAGTATTAAGAATATATTATAACTCAATTTTGAACTCGTTTAAACTGCTCATCTATTTGTTTTGATACATCGTAACAGGTTATTATAGCAATAAAATATAGACTTTCATATATTAAATCAGTACATCCTAATACAATTATCGCCTACAAGGTTACTTCAGGATAAAAATGATTTAATTGTATTGAATCACACATACATCTAACGATTTTTTTTTACAAGGATAATCAAATTGGTTGGTAAGCATTAGAAAGTAAATGATAAAATTAAATCAAATGAAACATTGATTGAATAATCTGCACATAGAATCGAAAAACCTCAATAAACTATGTTTAATTTAAACAAAGGTTATTATTGTTTGTAGAGATGTAAGTCGAAATGTTTACAGTAACAATATATGATCTCATAAAGCTATAAAAATAAAGCATTTCTTCTCGTTTTGAATCAGTTTTATTAAAAAGGTTTATCGACACGGATTAACATAAAAGTTAAACCCATAAAGTTTCAAGCGTTCAACTATACTCGATTCGAATCACGTTGAAATTTGGACGATAAAAAATCATCTTCTACGAGTCGTTTCTCATACAGATCGACATATCTATATAGTAGGTGTATAAATTACCATAGGGTCGTAATCATAACTTAGTTAGTAATAAACGTCGTAGAAAACGGGTTCAATGTTGGGGTTTGTATAAATCATATATCTATTGGTGATTGTATAGCTGATGATAAATCGATACGGAATTAGAATCTACGAACCGAATATATAGTTCTAAGACTTTTTGAAATAATAAACTGCATTTATTTTTATTTTTTTCATAAACAATCGCATTCTAATGTCTAATGCATTAGCTTGAACATGTATATAACTTATATAATCGTCCAGAACGTTGTATAAAAATGTGTCACGGACTCGAGAAAAAAATACCTAGTCTTGGTAGAAAAAAAAACGGTGGCTATACTGAATATCAATTAAAATATATATATATATAAAAACATTGATTGCCGATTT
The DNA here is from genome assembly GCA_025469195.1 of Chaitophorus viminalis. Classification (NCBI taxonomy): domain Eukaryota; kingdom Metazoa; phylum Arthropoda; class Insecta; order Hemiptera; family Aphididae; genus Chaitophorus; species Chaitophorus viminalis. The sequence continues at coordinate 6,272 of JAIPRK010000888.1, forward strand.
GATATACTAAAGGCATTGTGACGGTGGTGGCTGTCGAAATTTCGGAAGTTGAAATCACATGTGTACACTATCACATTACCCCCTGGGACCTAAACATGTATGCATGCATGTATGTATGTATGTATGTATGTATGTATGTATAAATGTATTATATGTATGTGTGTATGTGTGGTCGAGAAAATACGTCAAGTGGCAAGCCGTCGTGTTACACGAGATCAGACATCGGCGACGGCGGCGGGACCCCTCGGGTCAACCCTCCAGAGAGTATTTTGTATGCCACTCATGCGATCGTTACATGTGTATGTGCGTGTACATTGAATGCGAGTGTGCGGCGCGGGCGAGTCATGCAGACCACTGCAGCAGCGGTTAATTTCGCGGGCTGTCCCCGGACTTGGCAGGCTTTTGAAATCGGATGTAAATTATCGTCGCGTGTACCACTATACATGTGTACAACAATAACAATAATAGTGATACTATACGCATGGGCAACGGTCGATAATATACAGTATTTCACATTATATTATACTAAATAATATTATATATTATAAAATATGGTTGGATAATTATATCATAATATGCATCATATTATGTAAATACAGTACACGTCTGAATAATAAAACTGATCGTGTAGCGATAAGAACACGTACCGAATTTTGGTCTTCGCACAACTCGTCAAGTGGAGTATATAAAAAAATAAAAATAATTTCAATAATAATAATTTATATATATATAATATAGGTATGATATATTGTATCATAACGATGGCTTCGAGATCTATACAAATGTCAGTCGTCCAATATTCGATTGTAATATTTTTGATCGGTCGTCATGTATTTTCAGTCTTAAATGTTTAAAAACTCCGGGAATAAATTATCCAAGGGGGAATTAAGGTCTCTCTTAATATTAATAAGGATATTGATGTGGAAACTTTTAGTCGCCATGTATTTCTTTTAGTGTATTTACATTTTGTTTACGTAGATCCAGAAATATCCATAAATCAATGTATTTTATTTTATATTATATTATTATATTATTTTTAACATTTATGATATTCGGAAAATAGATAAAAATTAATTTACAATACTTGTGTGTCTATTTCTAGAATATTTTATTTCTTTCGTACCATGTAAAATGGGTATATAATAATGGAACGGTAATCTATTTAAGATATACTGAACGTTCAAACATCATTAAAACTTTGCGATCGCAGAGAACTAAAGTAGGTAATTAATGTAACTAATAGTTTATCTTTTAATATTATTTAAAGAACTTCTTTATTCAAATTTCGGAAAGACTTTGTTTCAGTGATAACTTTCTGCTTTTCCAAAGCTCCTAATTTTTTGTATTTTTAGCCATATCAATTGGACTATATAATAATATGTTCTATTCCTTTTTTTCCGTTTCCCCTACATAATTAATTAATTTACAATACTTCTGTGTCTATTTCTAGAATATTTTATTTCTTTCGTACCATGTAAAATGGGTATATAATAATGGAACGGTAATCTATTTAAGATATACTGAACGTTCAAACATCATTAAAACTTTGCGATCGCAGAGAACTGAAGTAGGTAATTAATGTAACTAATAGTTTATCTTTTAATATTATTTAAAGAACTTCTTTATTCAAATTTCGGAAAGACTTTGTTTCAGTGATAACTTTCTGTTTTTCCAAAGCTCCTAATTTTTTGTATTTTTAGCCATATCAATTGGACTATATAATAATGTGTTCTATTCATTTTTTCCCGTTTCCCCTACATTATGTTAAGTACGTATGCATATTATATAATAATGAATGTAACATATACTACCGTAATTTAAACATAAATCAATATAATATACACGCTTATAGTACACAACACATATAGCACAATATTTTATAAATCGATGTATATAACACATACAGTATATAACTTAATGAAGTAGAATATCTGTGCAATACCACAGGCTCGGAAAAACTATATGATTTTAAGCTTTTTACATGGATTTACAAATAGTAAATTCTATAGCATTAACCTAAGCATTAATACCTACCTTTACTCAGTAGAACATTATTGATTTTCTAACGTTTCAGTAGAATATTTTTAGCATATTTATTCTTATAATTTAATTGATTTGCATTCATATTTAGTCGTATATAACAGTTTATTATTTACACAAGCGCAAAATCATCTTAGTGTACCATCACATATATGTATGATTGATTATTAAAGCAATCAAGTGTAGAATGCTAAATGATATTTTAATCGCTCATATAGAATAATGTTAATTTTTTTTTTAAAAAAAAGGTGATCGAATTAGTAAAAATATTAGACGGCGATTTTAAAATGAATATACATAAATCTAAAAACCCCGGCATACATACCTACGTCACAACAATCCTAGCATTATTAATACCTATAGCTTTACCCGATGGCGATCGGAAATAGTATACAAATACTTGCATGATATCATTGTTACGTTATCGCGTTAATCATGTTATGGTGTGGTTAGGTACAAACGCATCAGCTTCTAAATGTCAAGCCTTTTTGTAGTTAAAGCCATTCATTTCTGTCACATGCAGCCGTCTTCTTAAGTCGTTGGTAAGAGATAAAATATCTGTCTAACGAAAGATTTCTTCAAAGAAGGATTTAATTCGCGGTCTTATACTCTATATACGGTTCTTTTACCGTTTGGAGTTTATTTTCCCTTCCACGATGATGATGGCGCGGTGCGAATTCATCGCATTGCGTCTCTGCAGCAGATGTCCAATTAACTATTTCATTTTATTTCCATCATTGTTCATATTGCACTATGTATGCATTACACTTATACGCCGATATGCCGAGCTTATTTCGTGCGCATTGTAAACACGCTGTATATTATGTACGTGCGGTAATAGGTGTATATATCACGGGAAAAGTATACGCGCGCGTGCATCGCGCACTACAGTGCCGCCGGCCGGCACCACCAATTATATATGTATATATTAATATACGTGTATAGGTCACGCGCTTCTGGGGAAGTTTGCGTGACGGCACCCCGGAGCGCGTGGCGGAGGTACGCACAAACTTCATTATGCGTGTACACAGTCGGCCGGAGTTTCCGCAAAACACATCACCGACTTCGGGAGGGTGCGTTTCGTGCCCACCAACGTACACATACAGTATACACACACACACACACACACAATAATGCACACAAACGCACGAAAACACACACGCACGTTTAAGTTTGTCGTGGATAGCGTGTTGTTGACAATAATGACAGCATCTACTAACCCTCTCTCACTCTTTCTCTCTCTCTCTCTCTCTCTCTCTCTCTCTCTGTCTCCTTACCCCCTGTGTCACCGTTTCGTCAGCTCTCGGCTTCGCGATGAGATTGACGCCGAAATCGTATTATTATTCGTCCGAGTGGTAATATTTTTTCGGAATGAGATTTTTTTATTGGATTACTGTTTCGCCCACCGCCGTCGAGTTATTGTTATGTATTATTATTATTATTATTATTATTATTATATTTTGTCGTCGCCGGTATAACGCGTTTTCCGTCTCTCACATCTTGTATACACATATTATATATAATGTATATGTGTGCTGTAAACATTCAGGCTATATGCGTGTACACGAGGACGACGACGGTGACGACAACGAGGAATAATCTGCAGGAGCACAGGACGAGGAGGTTTTCGCCTCTTACACGCACGCACGCACACATTGCCAGCGCATTCGCGTATTTCGTTTCGTCCGCGTGGGGAGCCCCGGGGCCGTGTACATATTATACTTTCCGAAGCATAATAATCGACTTAAAATAACTTTCCACCAAGTGAGTTTCTCGTCCTCGCGACCACGGCTTATACATACTCGTGACACGAACGTATATACACTGCAGCATAACATTTATAATATTCCACAATCGTTGTTATTTCCCATTTTCCCTTCCTCTCAACCCGGTCAATATGATATACTTCCGGTTAGGTTATTCCTCTAGTATAAACTGGTTGTGAACGTCTTACTATATTTGTGTAATATGCATATGCATACATCATCGTATAATAATGCAGGAATGATGTATTTTTTATTTTTTTTACTCACCAGAGTTGGAGAAGAAGTAAAATTAAAAACATACACAATACTCGTACCATATACCACTGCTACGCGCGTAGATTACGTATACGAATGGGTAAAATAATATAATATAATTTTTTTTATAATACTTACCGCAGAGTATGATACGTACGCTCGAGGTTCGGTCGTTTCAGCGTATGTTATATCATAATATAATATATACGCATATAAAAACGTGTGCGGGAACGCGAGTGAACATCTATTTATTATTGTTACCGATATATTTAAATTTCTAATTACACGCTAATGTTCACGCTAATGGTTTCTGGTAATAGCTACCGTTATATGCGCATCATTCCACTCCTTGCGTCTTCCTTGTGATCCCATCACGAATTTTAAAATGATGGCGTTACGCGTTTATACACAGTCGAACACTAGTATTTTATGACTAATAGATCGTATTATTACGTATACTATATCGTATGTACAAGTATTTATTTTACAGCGCTGCGGATAATTCGACCCGATCGATAATAATATATAGCATTTAATAATAAGTATACCTATATATGCTACATGTATAAAATTCAAACACTGACTGATTGATCTGTTTACAGCCAAAACTACCACACCGATTAATTTGACATGTTGAGACAACGCGTATTTAATTATACTATTATGTACAGCTTACAACAGTGTTTTCCAAAGGGTGTGCCGTGAAATTTTAAACTTATACACTGTGCATAAAAACTTGAACTTTTAATAGAAAAAGTAAATAAAAATTATTTTAACCTTTTTAGAGAGACATTTGCACACCGCTCGTACATTGAGTTACCCATCATTTGCATATTATCTGTTTACCTTATGTCAAATTATTGTGTATTATTTGCGTTTCGTATATTTATCTGTAGAGATAAAAAAATATTAGGAGTGCTCGAAAACGCAAGTTATGTATTTCATTTTAGTTTAAGATTTGATATTTCTCTGCTGGAATTTCAAGCAGAGTCTCAATGACTCATATTTTAAAAGAATATTTAAAATTATAGCAAACAAAATTCACAAGTAATGACATGTTTGAAGGAATTTAAAATGTTATTCTAGTTAATTGTGATCTAGTTGTATTTTAACCAAGCGTTGTTTAAACAATGATAATCACTTGAAATAGAATTTTAACTATAGCGATCCCAATAAGTTTCATTGTTTTAATTGAAATTTTAGTTGATTTTTTTTTTTTTTTTATCAACATACATTAGAGGATGGTTGTTTCGATCTAAAATAAAATAATATTTCTATGGACGCATATGCGACTTGAACCGGGGCAATAATTTGTTACACCCTAATCCTGCCCTACTGAATCTCTTGTTTATCCAATAAAATAAAAAACGTACCTATCACCCAATATTTTCCTATGTAACGTTAAAAAATTATTCTGGATGAACAAATATGTAGCAGGCGGCATGTACACCTGTTTAATTTAAAATCCTCTCGTCTATCGCAGTCGAGCGTAAAAAAACGTATTTATATCCACGTAAAACTGTTAACAACATTTAATCCCTTATAATTCCGTGTATTTTTATATAACTGGTATACCATACTCTCCAAACATTTTTACACGCCAATGCAAATGAAGCGTATACAGTAGGCGCGTCCGGTGTTTTGTTTTTATACGGTTTTTCGCGGTCGCCTGCACGTGTCCCGTCATGAGACTCGATTTCTAGACCACATATTCATTTCCATGCCAAGCGCGAGCTTATTATTGTTACATTAAAGTTATACATTTACCGTGGATTGTAAATATTATAATATACCTCTTAAAAATAGTCAAAAAAGTAGTTAATCTGCAGCGATAATAAATTATTTTATAAATTATATAGACTATATCCATATCTAGGTACTGTAGGAGTTGATAAAAGTTATATTAATACAGCACATTATTATTTATCAAAAGTCAAACTGTGCTGTATTAATATGAGTTTTAGCTGAACGGAATATCGTGATTAATGAAAAAACCAGAATGATTATATAATACTATATTACACAAATCACTGCATAGTTTATGAACATTTCATTCAATATTAAAATTATCTAGGTAAACATAAAAGGGTTAGTAATTTAATGTAAATGCGATTGTAAAATAATATAAATATATAAAAATCTATTTAATGAGATGATAGAGCAAAATTATTTCAGCTGTACATGATTATAATATATATTATTTATATACAAGCAAACTAATTACAGACGATTTTTTTCTTCTTTTCTCGGTATAAAGTCGTTCTGAAATCTTCTCTTTTTTAATACCAAACGGTATTTATTCATGAAAGTCGATTTAGCTTCGGGCTGACGGGACAAATTGTTTTTATTTTTTATTTTTTATTTGTATTTGACTTACACACAGCTTTTAATATACCTATAATGTGGTTCGCGATGTAATTGGATTGCTATTCAAAATACCGTCGTCGTTGTCGCCCGTATATTTAGTATATTATTATTAATGTGCCCGATCTGATGACCTAAAAATATTTTTAAAAAAATACTCAAAAAAAAAAATAATAATTTTAGAAATTTATATTTTACCAAAATAATTATTCAAATAAATTAATAAACACGGATTGAAAAGTATAGAATCATAAGATTGCTACAATGTATAAAATTTGTTTACCTACGTATTGTGTGCAATGATTTATATTACCTACATGTATGTATTATTACGTATGTATTAGTACGATGATTAGTAAACATGAACCAAAACACCTTTTTTGGCAGCAAAATGTTTAAATTTGAATTTTTTCTTTTAAAAATCAAATTTCTATAAGACCCATATTTTCAATATTTTTCCTCCATACCTACCACCTTAAAGATATACTGTGGCGATAAAAAACTTTTTTTTCAAATTGGAACAACATTTTTGTACGTAAATATTTTTCGGATTATTTTTTTTAGGATTGCAGATGGTGGAACATAATCAAAATTCAGATTAGCCCTTTTGAAATTACTCAAATTTGAAATTACTTATAAAAAGTGCCGAGCATCTTTGTTGATTGCTGTGTTGCCTTAGGTACCAAATTCTTAAAAAAAAACATGCTTGATGGTAAAATAGACTCTCCCTCTCTTATCTTTAATTAATTTCAAAGTTCCTCAAAGCCAGTCTAGAAACCATGCTCTTTTTTCTATTTTTTTTTTTTTTGCATCACTAATTATCTTTCAAATAAACCACTTAAACGGCTTATGAAAAATACCAATGAAGACCCCTCCTTTAATTTCTAACTGTACATTTATTGTTAATACTTTATACAATCCATATTCTTTAATATTATTTACATATACCTTTGTTTGGGTTCAATATGTTTAATACTTATGTTTTTTTGTTTAATAACTAGTATTTTGTAATATAAAGGTCAAACCCGTTTAATTAAATAAATAATTATCTGAAGTAAATAAATAGAAAGTGTGAAAGAATTAGAACACTGAATAAATAACTTTTCTTAGCTTCAACATTACACTAATGTGATGTACTGACTTATAGGACCATTATGTTATAATATAAATAATGCGTATTATTTAGTTTCTAAACTAGAACATTGTAAACATAAAATTATAAATAAGTGTCAAGCACTGATAGTGTTTAACATAAAATTATATTAAATAATCATTATAAATGCTTATATGTTTATAGATTTTGAAAGTGTGATTTAATTAGGGTGAACTGATAGGCGAGTAAATATTATTTAGCTAATAACATAAATAATTAAAAATATCTATGTAGTTAACGTTGTCTATATTGTTTCATCCACAGATTTGGAAAGTCTATGCGCAATCTAACACCTGTCTTATCTGGTCCAAATACTGGGTCCCATGCGCTGTCATTATAATAGTGTATATATATGATGGTCTATCATATTATATTGTATTTGATAAATGATTTTACAAACAGCCAACGGGTTTCAAATGAATCGAACAATGGCAACATACGAAATAACGGATTTTTAACATGACGCCTTTTTGGGTTATTATACTTAATACAATCAAATTAATATTATTATCTGTGAATACTACAACCGGATAGTAAGCCAACTATGAATTTTCGCACGTGATAAGGTCAGATAAAGAGTTTGTCGTAGGATACTTCAATAATAATACGGCTATAGACTAGATTTTTTAAAGATTATTTTTTTTTAAATTATTACTATAAATATAATTCCATAGTAAATTCCTCCAAAGGTAAAAATAATTAATCAGTTGCAGCCTGTGTCAACTATAATTTATTGTACCAATGAACGTTTTTGTCGTATATACATTAAATTATATAGTTATTTTTTATACAATACCTACATAGTCAACGTGTAACTACCATATACGCTTACCATCTCTTATAAGCTTACATTAATCTACTAATTTTTTTTTTTTTATTATTAGAAATATTTACAATCTGTATTCAAGTGATACAAAAACTAAATATTAGAGTAATATGTACAAGGCGTGATGACGTGATAGAAGAATGCATCCAGTGACACTACTTCAATAATAATTCTTTATTTTTGTTTTGTATTTTATTTTTTTTTGCTTTATTGACTGATTATGTAAGTAAGTCACGAGACCAGTTCCGTTTGAGACGGCGGCGAGGGGGATTGTCAGGAATAGTGGCAGAGGAAAGATTAGAAGTTAATTGGTTAGGGTAGTTGTGTATGTGTGTGCGTGGAAGTTTGGGTATGTAAATGCGAGCAAGAGTTGGTAAAGTGTTATCTAATTAATTATGAGAATGGAAAAAATAATACGATTTTCGATTAATTTGACCTTTTTATACCGGACTTCTGATGCAATAAGAGCGGGAATTGTGTTATTGTAACTATCTAAATCTTGCTTGAAGCGCTCATTTACATTTTTTTAGATTGACTTGCTTCATGATGCTACGAACAAAATGGACGTCCATGGTATGCTCGATGTTCTTTTTAAAAATTGAAATAACACTTATTTATTCTGTACAATGAAATATTAACAAAACATTTGTCGGTCTAAAATAATTTGCGAGTTATGTCTGGGCATCTGTTTTTGGGCCTATTTCCGTGACTCACCTACGTGTACGTAGGTATTATAATTTATAATGCGTGTTTTCCCGAGTCACGGTGTATCGCGCCACTATATTCCTCTTGTCCGAACGTGATAACAACGGTCAAATTTTCGCAATTTTTTCGCGGCTCAAGTCCGTTGCGTGTCGCCGTTCGCACTCCGATGTTCCATCAAGTCGGTTTCCGTTTCCCGGTTCGGTTCCACCGGTGAAATCTTCCGGCGCAGCTGCACTTCCGGTCGTATTTGCGAGAAAACCGTAAGAAGCAGGAGCAGCAGAGTGCTTCTATTTTGTAATAATTCGCTAACACGACGAGGCACAGCTCATCGACTTCTCGGTATCGCTCGGTAAATTGCACGAGACGACCAACGGTTTTTACCATCACCAGCAGTAAATTTTTTTACACATATTGACAAATTACCACGTGGGCCTTTGCAGTTACATACATTTAGTCATGTCTGTATAGAAATTTTTAAAAACTATATACACATCGTGAGCAAACTTTATATAGATATCATAATATTATATAAATCCCCATTATCAATATTCAGTTTTTTCCTTTCCACCTAGGTAGAACATATCGGTGGGAATATCTCTGTAGAAATTAATTTTTATGAAATGTTTTTGTTTGCAGTATTTGTGTAAATAAAGGTCACATTAAACACTATATTTTATAGATAAATTTGCATTTTTACCCGACCGAGAAAAACGACTTAAGTTATTAATTTCTACACAATTTCTTACAGTTTAATACAAAAGTTAACTTTTTCTAACAATTGTGGTACAAGTTGATAATATTAATATGTCAATTTACCTATCGCGATAAGAAATCGAATAATTGGTTTTGTAATATTAAAAAAGATAATAAATGCATCGGTAATTATATTGACTAAAGTAGTAAAATTAGAATAAATTACATTTAAGTTAGATGTTCAAGGTCCAACACATACCTAAATATATTAAATATAAGGTGTTTCAGTCGTATTACGCAGTTTTTAAAAATGCAATAACTTATAGCCAAAATCGATTGAAATTGAAATGTATACGATGTGATCTTTGAAATTCACGATGACTTTTCACAGATTAATTTTCGAATTTTCTTCCGATTTTCTTAGTTCATGAGTTGTTCTAGTAAACTTGAGGTTTTTTTTTCATAGAAAAAGTCAACAGCCTATTAAAACCATTAAAAAAATTTTGGAGGGAAATTCAACCAGATGCATGTGAAAATATCTGCGAGAATTTTCAATGATCGCATATTACTTGTAGGGAAAATGAATATGGACACACTATCTATAGATATTGGTTTTCATTATGAAATCGAAACATCATATGATTGTAATAATAAAAAAAAGAACAATTTAAACAGTTTTTGGCCGAGTTTAGCAATTTTGAAAACGGAATAATGAATTAAATCCATACGTAAATTTATACATATCTAATACTCAGTATTTTGTCTTGGGAATAGCCATTTATTTTGCTTTGGGTACACACCTATATGTATTTTAATATTCTTCGATTGGCTTACAATTAGTTCGCTCTCCCAGCATCCTTGAATTTCGGTTTCGATAATTCTAAAATCCTTGGTGTAGCTGGATAATAAAAATAATAATTGTTTATATTTAGTGTACTGTATTATCTCCTTAAACATTTTTGCACGTCCGTGAAGTTGGCACCCCCACATTGCCATTTAGACTTCAAACCTCCACCGATATTTTGGAACTTATTTGGAATTAATTGAAACCTAGTTTTCCAAATTTGGAACTTCATATTTTTCCTAGGAAAAATATTTTTTTGTTGAGGGGCTAACTTCGCGCAGCCCCCCCCCTTATCGTATCAACTTCGAATCTTCACCAATATTTTGGAACTTATTTGGAACTGATTGGAACCTAGTTTTCCGAATTTGGAACTTCATACTTTTCCCGGGAAAAATGTTTTTCTGTTGGGGGGGCAGCCCCCCACTTTGTTGTAACATCCTCTAACATTCACCAATATTTTGTGACTTTGTAGCAACTTTTAGTAACTTACTTAAAAAAACTAACAACTTATTTTTTACAACATTTCCAGGTAACAAGTCACATTTTTTGTGAAATTTAGATATTAGCAAAAACACATGCTAGTCATCTATTTTTATGTGTTGAGTGGAAAAACAGCTTCAGTCATAATCTATTATAATCATTATTATTATTATCTATTATTATCATAATATCAATTATTCATTTGTAAATAAGAATTTTTTTCAGAATTATTTAAATTGTACTCCTATTATCAATTATCCAAAAGTTTTAAAAAATAAAATCATGTTGTTTTTGCAATCATCGATTCAAATTATGTACTAATGAATGGAGTGTTGAAATTTCAACACTTTTTTTGTAATTTTTAGATATTTTTTCATCTTTTCAAACATAACAAATTAGTAATTTCAAAACTTATGAACATAATTAATTTTTATATATTTTGAATGTCCGTTGTCTGTTGATATATCCAAATTTTCCAAGTCCCAAATTCAGAAAACTAGGTACTAATTAGTTCCAAATGAATTCCAAAATATCGGTGGAAGTTTGAAGTCTAACTGGCAATGTGGGGGGGGAGAAACTTCACGCACGTCATTTTTGCAACTAAAAATAGCATATAATTTTTAAATTATTTTTTTGTTGAGTTTTTAAGTACACGTTATAACGTCAGTTATTGTAAAAAGTATTCTTTCAAGCAAAAATAATAACTAATATAAAGGAACGAATTGAAAATGTCACCGATATTATTAACTTCGCACTATATCTTATATTAATATGATCCATTTCATGGCAAATACAAGATTCATAAATAAGTTATACATATAAAGGGTATTATTTAATGGAGTAGTGGGTGCCGGTTTTTAAAATATATAAACTCATTTAATTTTTATAGAAATAATTTAATTATTTAATTTTACATTCCATATAACATGTTACAATTTAATTATGAAAATACATCTGTAATAGTTATGTCCTCCTCTCTTTAGTCTACACGAATTAATTGTGTCGATGAAGCTCCCAATCAATTTTTTATACATTTCTTTAAAGTTTTCACTTATTGCATACAGAATTTCTTGCTTAAGTTATTGAATAGATCAGAGTTGTTTATTTATGTAAACAAGAGATTTCACATTCTCCCATAATAGAAAATAATCACATGGTGTTAAGTCCCATAAGGTCTTGTAGGCTGTATCTGTACAATGTACCACAGCGATTACGAAAAACTTTTAGCGGCAAAAACTATAACTGATAAACTTATCGGAGTGTAAATAGATGAAAACCATGAAACAGACTAATAAAAACATCATGACAAAAAAAAATTCTATACAATATCAAACAGACGTTTTCTATGGGAAACACTTTATTGTTTATTAGATAATTGTACTTATGTATTAAAATTGAGTTTCATAAACATTCAACTACATGTTTTAACTATGTTTGTGATTTCTGTAGAGTTTGTTAACGTTTCAAACTCAAAAGATTACAAAAAATAAATTGTGACTAAGAATTTTTGAAACTCAAAATCAAACTAACCAATTTATGAGAAATTATATTTGACATTTTTAAGCATAGTAACAAAAAATATAAATCTTAATAAAACAATATAGGTATAACCATTATAAAAAGTTTAAAAAGGCGACAATTTCAAGTATCTGTAAAGTGTAAATGGCATAAAAAGACATAAAAATCTTTTAAACATTATATTGTCTCTAGAGAACAGTGATATAAACATTCAGTAAAAAGGCAAGACTTTTTTTTTGAGTAACAGCGAAAAAAATTGGATTTCGTTAAAACCGTATGAATGTTGCGGTTTTTTAGTCATTTTTATATTATTTACTTTTAAATTGGAAAAATGTATAAGAAATTCAAAATATTCATTTCCAAATGATACGGAACGAGACAATATTGTTAATTGAAAAAAAAAAACATATAGTTGATAACCGGTACCTACAATCCTTCTGGTTCAAATGACGAAATCGTATAACTAAACGAAAAAAATACCATGGCATATTTAACAAGTCATCTGAAATAATACTTACGTTTATATCTTTGTGCATTTTTAATCCTTATTTTTTGTTCATTTTCCCAATTTAAATCCAGTAAGATTTCTTCGGGCAACGGCCTTGGGGTGGAGAGTTTGATTATTCTATCGGTGGCCACGTAGTTGAGAGCTGATTTTTTAATCTATAACCATTGGAAAACCACACAAAATACATATTTAACCGGCCCATAATCGTATGTGTATACTTTGTTTCAAGTGTCAACATTAGAATATTGTATTATAGTTAATTTTTATTCGTAGTGAGTTTCATTGAAAACTCTATGGAGACATAACGCATAGGCATTGCGATATTTTTTACGTAGACCGCGACGTTTGTGAAGTTGTAGGACAACTTGAGTGAGCTGCATGAATAGTTGGCCCACCTTTTGTTTTTTGTTGGTTGCATGTGGTGCAAGTATACGGACTTGCAAATTATAAAAATGGACTTGCAAATACTCGCAAATAATTTGCAAAATATTGGCATGATTTTGGAAAAGATTGTGTGACTTGGGGTGGGCCAATTTCACGAACGTCCGCGACGTCACACCACGCAAACGTGCAGAGTCCGCGTACACAATACACGGGCGCATAATTCGGAGACAAGACAAGACAAAACATCAAAATAAGCACATAGGACATAGCATATTATTTTATACATTTTATAATACGTACATTATGCTGCTTCTGATACGCACACCCATGGTGTTATTTTATAATACAATATGATGTTACCTAGTATGTTTTATCGTGATGAATAATATAAATACCCGCATTTCTTCGTCCGTCCATTCGTTGACGTCCGGCGGATAGTTCCTGGGCTTAGATAACCGGTCGATGCCCGGCTTCAACACCGAGAGCGGTACAGATACTCTTTTCTAAACGGAATCGGAGAACAACTCGTTTGTATACATAGGACGTACGTTTAACGTGCACATCGTACAGCTTACCGGCTCCGGTGAACTGGGCGGTGTTCGTCTGCGCGTAGAATACGTCCTCAGTCTTTCCAGATGACGGTACCATGCTTGTTTGTTCTTGAAGCGCTTCCTTTCGACAATTTCATCGTCCCTTGAAACGGTTTACATTGTATACAACGTTACGACGCTAACAGTAGTCGAACGACTATAACCTCTGAATATCGTTTGTAATATATTTTTTAGGTATGTATTGGCGACGAAGCGCTTTTACGAACACAATATTAGATAATACAATATCATAGTAAATGCATTACGGGTCTACGTATTTTCTGGGCTTGGCCAGTTCTATTTGCCTCGCGCTCAGCACGTATTTTTTACTGCACCGCACTATGTCCGTCTTCGGGCGTTCTTGATGATAATTTTCTTCGGGGTCGACCGGTATTGGTTTGGGCCGTGCTAAGTACTCCGTCCGCGGTAGAACTTTTGCCCTCAAACCTACAGCCCGTGAAATCCTAGGAGGCCACTGCAGTTAAACATAAAAAAGTGGCATGGCCTGGTGGTTAGCTTTAGCCGCAGTCACTGATTAGTTAGCTGCGGTTGAGCACCGCCCGGCGTCACTAGCACCCGGATGGGTGATCATCCGGGTGTTTAACGATACGAAACTGCTACCGTTTCCAAACAAACATTATATTATACCCAATGATCTTGTTTTATGTCGGTTGCCATGAATTGATTAATTTATTAATAAAAAAAAAACATACAATTTTATAAAAAAAAAAGGATATAATAAAACCTATCGTGTTTTTGTATGATACTATATTATTATACATTTACTCGACTAACCTCGACTTTGGGTTTATGTAGAGCATTAATCCGTCGGCACGGCAATCTGCTTAGCAGTTCCAGTTCAATGCATCTTCTAAAATTCTCGTCCATGATTGATTCTAAACCATCTTCAATATTTATCGGTTTATGGATCTGTAAAAAATTAACAATAAACGAACATTATCAGAGTTTTGATTGCGTTCGCAAGAATTTCGTCGATATTCATATACATACTAACCATCTTACGTGAAACGTTTGAGCGAAAAGTTAAAAAATTTAATTTTTTTAAAAGCTTGGAAACATGATTCCCTTAAATTCATATATTTTTATTTTTGCAATACAAAGTTTATTATTTTTATACTGTTTCTAAGCAATAATTGTAATAACTACTATTTCCAATGAAAAATCATAAATATTGCATCTAGTCAACAATTAAAATTCATAATATATATGTAACATGTAGTTAACAAATAGCTAGTAGATTTATGATATATCATATCCAATGCATTTAGCGGTGTAAAAATAGTGCTGTTACCATTAAAACTATTGTTTTTAGTTGTAATATAACATTGAACATATTATAATAATGATAAGTAAATTTAATATATTAAATACTAGCTGAATTACCCGTCTTTGTCGGCTTTAAGTATGAAACAATTATGTACTGTTATTAAATATTAAATATTGTTTAATCTATTTAAATAAAATTTATAAGTAAGATTGTTCAAAATATGTTTTATATAAATTAATTAGTTATTAAGTTTAAGGATCATTTTTTACATCCTTATTAATATTTAATAAAGCTAGACCATTAAACCTATTTAGACCTATTGCATTTCTTAAGTAGGTCTTAGTAGTGGTAAAATAATAATTAAATATAATAATAATATAATAATAATTTGCATCAATTTTGAAATGATGGGGTTTCAAACTTTAAAAATAATATTTTCGAAAATGATTGTATCATATTGCACTAATAGGCACATGTTCAATGTTTATTCAATTTACTATAACATTAATTATATTAAAGTTTCCAATGAATCGACCAAGTGATTTTGGCTGTAGCTAATGTATACTTAATTTCACAGGGGGCAGTAATTGGTATGGTCATAGTTTTTAAAGAAATACAATCTTATATTTTTTAAAACCTAATTATGTTTGGTTAGCCAGGTACCTAATACTTTGGTATATTTTTTTCACTATTTTCACCAAGGTAATATTTTTGTGTTTATTTTCTGATATGGACAATATACATTATCCGGTAAAAGTTTCGAGTAGCTATGACAACCAAAATATCAGCCACACTTTATAGCTTAAATAAGTAATACCCGAGCAACTTTCTTGATTTTTTTCTTTCCCAAGAATCTTCTTCTGCCAATTACAACAACAACAAAAAAAAAAAAAGAATTAGCGAAATTGGTCTAACCGTTCACGCGTGATGCCGTGACAAAAGGAAATAGGAATTCATTTGTATATATATATATATATATATATTTTTGTTGATTTCAACTTCGTAAAATCAAAATTTTGAAAAATCCTTTTTTAGTGAAACTTGGCGTTATAATAATAATTATCCTCAAAATATCAATTCAATAACTTAAATGGGTTCGGCTCTGCGTTGATAATTCTTAAAGTACACTTTCCTTTATATATAGAGAAGAAGATTATTTAACTTTAAAAAATATATTTAATAGGCGTTAGCGCTCTATATTCTATATTTATATAATATGGAAGTAACGATTTCGCAACTTACCGTTGTACAACATCCACATACTTATTCACATGGACAAAGCAAGTTTGAGTCACTAATAATAAACTAGGTACAACTTTTTCTTCTCTTACATCTGTCCGTTACAGACGGTTTTCGCGGTACATAAAAGCAACAAATCTGTACACTGTTTTATTTGAAAATGACGTAAAAGTGCGCTGTAGCCATGTGTATATAATTATTACTTATCTCATGTTTACGTGTGTGGATACACGTACCTATACATTGGATAATTTCTGTTTTCAGATTTCTGGGTATTCGTCCCTTTTTTATGCTTAAATTACGCACTTTTTCAAATTTTGATTTTTACAAAACTTATGTGTACAAAAAAATACAATATCCCAAAACATATAGATTTTTTGTACATCTTCAAGATTATCCTGTGTCATTATCGTTGTTTTTTTTCACACGAAAACTATATATTGTATTCTTTTTACTCAAATATAATTATTCGGTTCGTTTTTCTCGAATGTTTTCTGTGGTTTAATGATAATTTGATCCAGAACTTTCGAAATTATTCAAATTTTACTATGAAGGACTGTGTACACGAATTTCATTTATATAATGTTTATATAATTTATATAGATAGCTCTAGATCTTTTATCGTGATCACCGTTTTATAATTTATTTTCGGTAACGAAAATTTGGCCAACACCATATTGTATATGGTCTAGCGCTGTTTGGCGTAGAAAATGATAATAATACGCGCAAACACCGATATTACTAAAAATTTATCGTATATGGTTTAAAGTTCCCTAAAAATACGAAATAAAAATCGTCCCGTTATAAATGTTACGTTCATACACCAAGTTCCAGACCCTAATTATTATATATTATCATACGTGCGTATAACGTATAGTGTTAAATACCTGCATCGAATCACGATAACTCAACACAACCTGTGTAATTCATCCGAGGAGCTATCTCGTGACTCGACTATAATATATATTATATACCCACCGTAAAGGACATTCTCTTAGGATGATGCGATGAATATATATGTATGTATAAACCAACAGAATAAACATATATATATATACATATAGACGCTTCCCGTACTAGACATGTGTTTTTATATAATATTATTATTATTATCATCATTATTATTATTATTATTATTATTATTATTATTATTATTATTATTATTATTATTATCATCATCATTATTATATGCACTGCGTGAGCTTAACGTACAGTTGATGTAGGGTCGTGGGGAAGGAGAGGAAATAGAGGCACAAAATCAATAATGAGCCCTTCGTGCTGGCATGATGTGCGTATACCTATGCTGCAGCAAAACGATGTACGCATAATATATATTATATACTACGCGTATGTCGTGTGTGTTGTGTGTGTGTATGTGTGTGTGTATGTGTGTTGGCGCGCGCGCCTGGTATAATTACACCTAAGAGAGGAAATTGTCTAAGGATCGGGCGTATGTGTACTCGTATATTATAATAATGGACGGTTAAGGATTTATACGAGAAGAAACGGATTGCTGCACGTCACCGTGTCGTGTAAGCACGCGGCTAAGAGACAAATAGCATGTTAAACGTTTTGCGGGTGCGATGTACATCGATTCGTATAATATATATACAAATATAAATGTACATGACCGTCTGTGTGCGTCGGTGGCGGCAGCGGAGGTGGCGTCAAAACGCACGTACATGATATTGTAAAGGTATATAAAACACAAGACGTACAAAGTGACAGAAGTCGACCGTGCGTGGGTCGGCGTGGATCAGAGTACGCATGTATGAGGTACCTATACGTATAATAACAGTGGAAGTAATGATGATAATAATAACGATAATAACGTGTTGTGTAATTCTGTACGCTCCGGCGTTGTGTCATTGCAGGTTAGGTTACCCGGTATACGTATTATGTATATACACGTGTGCGTATTTTTCTCTCTCTAGCTGCGTATGCGTGTGTGTTGTATCACTAGCGTGCACGCATCGTACTCCCGGATAGATGTACCTAATAATTATTATTATCATCTCGGCCAACTACTACACACCACAGATATTATTATTATTAGGTATATATTATGTCAGAGAGAGATTGAGCGAGAGAGAGAGAGAGAGAGAGCGAACGCGAGAGGAAACCGAGACTCCCACTTTTTGCTTCTTCACCAAAATAATATTCTCTAAGATTTCTTATTTTTGTGAATGAACACCGCCGCCGCCGCCGCCGCCGAACTACTTATTTTTCTCTCTACTACACACACTCTCCGCTCGCGCGTGTGTGTATAATTATATCGGAACCTGAAGAGTCTGTGATTTCCGCCACACCGTCGCATCGTATATATATATACCTTTGAGGTATATTATAGGTAGTACCTATATACTGTACACGCATGCACACGTGTATTACACGTTTTTACATATCCTCCTCGACGTATGTATATACCTGTATACCATCTCCGGTCCATCCGGTCTGTTTCTCAAACGAACGATAGACCCGTCCGCCGCGTACGCCTGTGTGCACCTATTTAGTATATATACCTATGTATGTATACGATGTGTTGCGTACGTGATTTGAATTTGTGATTCTCGAAAATTACACTGCGCACGGGAATCTGTATTTTTTTCCTCCGTTCCTCTCTTGCACGCACTTATCGTATACTACGCAGGACGCAGGTCGTAGGTACAGATACATTATATAAGTATAGCATTATAATATATTATGGTCTACGTATACTACGTTACAGGTACGTGGTTCGTCGTGTACGACTTTTGTGTGGGAAAATAAAAGTATATTGGCTGGGTGTAATGGTGTGCACGATTAAAACACCGATCATGTTATAGTATACATATATTCACGTGTGTAGTATAATATTTTTCACGACCATCGTATATACTACGCTACTGCTGCCGCATCGCCACCTCGCGCCCATACCGTTTATAAAATAGTGTAGGTATACCATAAGGTCACTGAATAACCCGGCTTCGTCCGTGTGCAGGTTTTTTGTGTTATAATTTTAATTAATTTATTTATTTTATGTTTTATCAGTTTTGATATCATAGGTTACAGAATAGTTGTCTTTGGAATTTAGATCACTGTTTTATACACCATTTTTATTATTATTATTACTATTTATCACCTTCCGAAAAATCCAAACAAGAAATAACGGTTTTTACAACCATTCTACCCCTTTTAAAATCCTCTAAAGGGTTGAATTCGGGGAAAACCTTTGTTAACGAGTCTTTACATCAGGCATGTAAAACTTAAAGTTTCAATTGGACCAAGTACATTTAACATTTCTGCATGCGGGCCGTTTTAAAAATGTTATTAAAACAATGACATTTTATGAAAAATCTTTTAGTTTTATTCATCAGGAATACCAAAAGTCCAAAAGTATAATTTATGTTGTTCATACGATTGGTTAATTTTCTACAACTTTGGGACACTAATGACACTTATATCTACTATATATATTTACTTATCACTTATATTATAGAAATCATTTTATTTTTATATCTTGTTTCTTATATTCTAGAAATTGACGATATTCATTGATCAGTTTTCGTTTACCCCTAGATTTTGATAGTGATATTTTAACTATTCATTATAACATATATATTTATATTTATACAAAATATATTTAATCCCTCGAAACTTCAACATAACTATGACACGAAATGACAATTTTACATATATATATATATATATATATTTTTGTATTATTATTTCTAATTAATTGTTGTTAATTAATATTGGCAGTCGTGAGCCACAAAAAAATGAGCCGCGGGCCGCGTGTTTTACATGTCTGCTCTAGGAGTACACCATAACACGAAACCATATTGACCAAACATCATACTCATATAATATTGCTTCAGCGGTTCCGGACTAGGCGGCGATGAATCAGTCGGTCAGTTAGTCAGAACTATGTAGTTATATGTTATTTTATATAACATATTATAGCGCGAGTACCGCTAAAAGAAAACGTTTGAGTTTGAAACATAATCCCTCGTATTCCGTCGATTATTTTTGGCGTTTCGTCATATTGTTTTATGTATTTTAGCCGTTCAATGTTCAAACGGCACATTTCAAGCGTCGATATTTTACTGTTAACCGATATCGCTATTTCAATAACTATAAAACCTATAAGTCACAACACAACTCTTGTATTGTGAACGAATGTCGAATAGTAATAGTATAATAATGTAGTCGTAAAGCTATAACACGCGTGTTACAGCTTATTATAATATCGCCTCCTGTAATATAATATATAACATGGTTACATAATACATAGTGTATATACTCTCTGCTGCAGTATTATACTCGTGAAACTTAATCGTAAAAATGTAATTTTTTTTCTTAACAATACGAGATAGTGCGACCGGTATACTGATCGTTTTCTATCAACATGTTTTGTACGTTATTATGTTACCTGCGGTCGTGTATTTACTATTATACGTATTTTTTTCCTGGGGATGATGTTGGAAAAAATCGGTACATTATAATATTATATAAACAGTTGACGGTCGTCACCTGCGGCCATATGTGTTATATTACATTTATCCGAAGTGCACTTATACACATAGTAAAACCTCTCTATAACGGAATCATTTGTAACCAAACATTTTTCCGTTATAAAAAGTTTTCCGTCTTATAGAGAGATCAATTTCATATATTATTTGCATCGGGACTATTGACATTTTCCGTTATAAGGAGGATTCCATTTTATAGAAGGTCCATTATAGAGAGGTTTTACTGTATTATGTTTTGCTTATAACTTGCATTCATGGTTTGCAACACGATAGATGTATTACAGTAGAACCTCGATTATCCAAACCTCCGTTATACGAACCCTCTATTATCCGAACTGCAATTAGCGTATCCGAACCTTCTGTTATCTGAACGTGAAAAATCGTATCCGCAGCCGGTATATCGAATTTATCATAACTCTCGCCTTTAGATTATTCTTAGTACGTACTTTACGTGCGTGAATCATTAGTAGATCGACAATTTTTTCAAAAAAATATAATAAACATTAGATGTTTCTATGTGTGTATGTAATGTATTTCTGATAATGTAATGTATATAATTCTAATGAAATATTAATTATAATAATAAATATTTAACTATAAAAAATAATAAATAATTAATACATAATTATAAATTTTTTTTTTAAAACTTCCAATATCCGTACTTTTGCGTATCCGAACTAGGTACGGTCCCAATTAGTTCGGACAATCGAGGTTCTACTGTATATACATCCTAACAATTTTGAATATAAAATTGTTTGTTAAATTTTTTTTCAAAATATTTCAAAAATGTATAATATTAAATTTTTCGATAAGTGTCTATCATTTTTTAGCCATACATACTTCATACATAATGTATTTTGAAGATAGGATTAACATAATGCTCGATATATATTCACATGTATGAAAACTACGCACTACGCACGGACTTTAAACGCGTTTTCAGTTGAATTTTTTTTTAAACAACAAAATACGAACCGTTAAATATTAATAATAATATCGGAATCAATATAATTATATATATGTATTGTTAATCATCAGTTGGCTTTATAATAGTATAGTCATAATAATACAGTCCCGCTATAAATTTTATACTGATTTATTTATTTTTCCACGCGTGAAACTGCTTATGGGTACCTATTTACGCCGCCCGTGTGGTCACAACTTGCAGGTTATTTTCGTATATTTTATAGCATGATTTTCAAATTGAAAACAAGAATTTCATTCAAACATTTTTTTTCCTCTCTTGGCAATCTCCCGTGTGAACTATACATATAACTATGCATATAAACATATTATTATTACTATACAACCTTCTCTACTGTATCTTCAGTTGTAGTTATCCGAAATTCGTAAAAATACTATATGATCATCATTATATAGGTATAATATTATAACACACAGTATATCGAAGCTTAAGTCGAATTTCGACGAGTGTGTGCGTGTGTGTGTGATGAAGCGAGTATGTGTGTGCGTGCGCGCGTGCGTTTATCGTACAACGTTGCGTGACCGCATAGTAGGCGAAAAAAAAATAGACCGATGAGAAGTATAATACAACACGAAAGAAAAAGGCACGTCTTTGTCGTTTCTGTGTACGCGTACAACAATAATTGAGGTATCATTATTATTATTATTATTATTATTATTATTACTATTGTTAATAACGTTTCCTACCGTCGTCGTTGTATCGATAATCGCGTGGAGAAGGCTGAGACGGAAACGTATATACGGTTTAAGGTCGTCGTCGTACAAATCGCGATTGTCGTCTCGACGATTTCGCGACCAACCCACGGTGCGTTCGTTCACACCGTGCGTCCGAGTCAAAGTCCGCTGCTGCATCGTTTATCGCAATACGGTAATACCGTGTAGTAACAGAAGATATTACAATACAATATATTGCCATGCGTGCGTACATTGCCATATAATATCACCAAAACGAGTGGTGTTATACTGCCGGTGGTGTGTACAAATGCTCACCTAAATGATGTATAAGCAATGTAAGCACACGACGACGTGCATATTATACGTATAGTAGTCATTATGTTACGATATTATTATTATTACAGCGCGCAGATATTAATATAATGTGTTCTCGTCGCTGCGTGCATAATTATAACGACCTTGGCGCACCGTGACCGCAGCCCGAGAGTATCTCGTACATATAGTATAGTGTCGGCACAGTGGTTCCAGTTCGCCTCCGGGGGTTGTGCTGCGCGACGAGCAGCCATGAATAATTAATGCATGCAAACTCAATATGGTCGTCGTCAGTGCGTATGTATACGTGTTCGTACTGCGTGCGTGTGTATGTGTGTGTGTGTATGTATGTGTGTGTACTGTTCACTATTTGCCGGCAAAAGTACGACCAAACGAAACCTACGACAGTATGGAATATCGTTTAGATGCCTAGCCTTGTACAGATAGTCAATGGTCAATGCGTACATGCCCGAATACGGACCTTAACTGGTCGTCTTCGAGTCTTTTGTCCGAGCAATTAATATTATTTTATGTTGTACGCATTGCATATAATACATAATATGCTTAGAGGTAAAAATATACAAAAAAAATAAATAAATAAAAATTCGTAACTTACTGCATATGCACTTTGTCATGAATAGAGAGGGGGATATATTTTATTGTAAATACATATCCATTTGTTGGAATGAGATATTTTAAATATGATTAAAAATGTGTACGATTGAAATCATTTCAATTGAAATAAACTCAAATTTATTTTACATATTTCGGTGTAAATATATATTTTTACTTACTTGGTAAATGAGTAAATATGTTGTACATAGTTTGGTCATTTTTGACTTTTTCATTGATATCCGACAACTCTTAAATTTTAATTGGTAAAAATCAACAAGGATCTTTGGACATTGAATTCACTCCTTCTGGTGTACTAAATATGAATTAACATCCCTATCATATATGTTGACGTAGAACGGAATTTTTGTCAATAAAAGAGTATCCTTCGAACCATCTCAATTTTTTATTTACAAATCTTCAAAAATATGTTGTTTTTTATTGCTTTGTTCCGAAATAATACTGATAGTTCTATGTATCTATTCGTACATCATTTGTATTACTTTTGTTTATTTTTTTTTTTTTGCAACTTTTAATAGATACTAATACTATTTTTCGATGTTTAAATGTTTTCAATTGTTTTTTAAATATTTTGATAGGTAAAAATAATTACATATTTATGTGTATATTTTGATTTTTTTATTACAATAAAGTCCGTTTCCTAGTCACGAATCAAGATTAAATGGTTCATACAATATATTGTATTCAAGTATAATTTATTAATATATATTATTAATATGCATCACGATTCACGATATATCAATACTGTTGTATACACGATATATGTCAATACTACATTTAAATAATATAGTTGCCGTTTGAAATATACACATTTTCATTATTATACCAATTATTTATTATTAATCAAAGGGCGGCGCGCAGTCTTTCGGATGCAATACATAAATAAGGACATTTTAAATGTAAGTAGAAATGTTATAAACGGAAACACAATTTTGCGGTACAGAATAATATTGCTCTTTGTCTATTTCAAATTTTTACAAGAACTATGACAATACTACGCTGGGCTCTTGCAAGTCGTCGTGGATGGTCAAAAAATACTTCCCCTGTATAGCGCGTACCACGTGTGTTAGGATCCAATAGTCTTTGTAATATTTATGTATGACCGATGACCCCTCCTCACGTGACACAACGTATTCCTCCCTCACTATAATATTATAATATATTAACACAATAATATATTGTTCACTTTGTGTGTGCGATCGACACACGCGGTGTAAGCACATCACGGCAGACTGCCGGCCGCCGCTGCACAGCTGCAGCTCCGTTAATTTATACATCATTGTAGATCTACAATCGGTTGACGATCCGATATCGGTCACGATATAATTATATCGCGGGAAATCGTTATTCTTTTCGGGAGTCCGACGAGTCCTGTCGATCAGTATACGAAACTATACAGTCGGTGATGTGTATAGATCATTTATGTCCAATGTGATTACAATTATGTATTATAATACATTATCTCCCATTGATTGTCAACTGGCCGACGCTCATTTTCGATGCGAAAATTGTGTTCACCGTGTTATATCAAGGCTACACAACCTACAGCAGGAGTCGAGAACCTTTTTGTAGAAAAGAGTCATTTTTTCAAAAAATTACAAAATTATGATATCCAGGGAGCTGCACAGATTTGAACAACCTTTTTTTTATTCATGCTGTATAAATTATTACTTTATTAGTACATATTGTTAGAATAAAGATAGTATTATTATTTCATTGATAAATTGGTGGACAATAAATAAATACATAATAATACGTCTTAAATTTAGAAATTATAGAAAAATTTTATTTCATTAACACGTTCGCCACCATGTGTTACATATATGTAACATGGCATCTCTTTAGAAAAACTCTTGTCACACATATGTGACACTCAATATATGATTTTCAATTGTTTATTGCGTGCTTGGGTTTCTTCAAACAAATATCACAGCATAATGGTTTTATTAATCGCTACCTACACCATCTAGCGATGTACGTTTTTTTTTTATTAGAACCACGTGATAAAGAGATGGAACTAGAAATTAATCATATTGGGTTTGGGATTGTCCCAAGATTTTCAAAAAGATCTTGGGTGGTAAACGTGTTAATAGGCCCTACAGGGACTATGTTAAAAAAACCCCTTAAAATATGCATGCATTTAAATGCTCTTAAAATATTTTTATTTTTCATTGAAAAACTAAAAAATTACAAACCTATATTTATTATTAATTATTATTATTATTATTATTATTATTATTATTATTATTATTATTATTATTATTATTATTATTATTTATTATTTTCATGTCTTTTTTTCTTTAACGTTGCCGTTAAAAATTAAGCAAACATTTCAATTATAAATTCATATTGTGTTTGGTAATTTTTAAACCTTTAAAAATATTTAATGATCATAATCTGTTTTTTAAGAAAAAATTATTGGACATATTTGTATAATCTTTATAAAATATTTGAAATATTTATCTACTTATAATACAAATATATGCACTTATAGGGAAAAAAATAATTAAACACGCCAAATATACAAAATAAAAATTATTGCATTAAACTCATATTACTATGAAACAAATTTCTCTAGAACTTGCCATGGTTTGAACGATTATTGAAAAACATGAAAACTCCTTTAAGTCCCTAGTATTAGTTATATCATTCAAAAATGTGTCGAACTGGTTTTCTTCACTATTAGGTGTATTATGTGTTCGTAATAATTTGTTATAAGACATGACATATAATGATACCATCTGAATAATGGAAATCAAGGGAAAATAAAATTTCTTAACATTACTTTGTTTTTTTTCTTAAAAATTAGAGTTGAAAATAACATAGATAATTACCTAATATATGCTTTATATATATATGGTCAAAAAAAAATTGAGTAATTACTATTGTACCTATACTTATAAATTTTCCCAGAAACGGATCATAAATTTTATGAAATAATTGTTCTTGCGACGGCGTTCACATGCGTGGTTTCAATTATTGTATTAGTATTCCTTGTATGTCATTGTTATATTATGTTCACACAAGAAAAATGGAAAAGTTTATAACACCTGCAAGCAATTTTATGCTTTTCGATTTCGGTTATACTGAAAGTTATTCGAACTGTATAATAATATATTATAATAAATTGTTCCTTGAAATGATTTCCTATGGAATTTATTAGAAAAAATCTAAAACCTCATAGTTCAATAAAAATGAATTATAAGTTAAGATATTATAATTAATATATATGATATTTATAAATAGAAATACGAAAATACAATACATCATGGTTAAGAACATTAATAAATATTTATTTATTTTAATACATTTTTACACATTATATTATAGTGTATACATACTTTTTGTTTACACACGTTCGATATGTTTTAAAATAAAAAATGTAATCTACTACACAATAAATACATTTCATTTTATGATATGTATTATATTTTTATGACTCTGAGTGAAGCAAGGAATTCATTGTTTTTCTAATGGTTTTTTTCCCCTCCAAGCACATTTTACATCATGTAAATCTGCAATAGTAATTGTATTCAACATAATTTTATATTGGAAATTTAACATAGAACGAACTTTATGTCGGTCATTTGTCGATTTTCTCGGTAGTTTCATACGTAAAAACTAAAATAAATTTAGAAATTAAATCTTATCTTACAAATTCACAACTACGTTTATATTTCTATTGAATAACATTAATTGTTTTATGTTTTATGGCTTGACAATTTAATAATAGTCTTATCGTAACTTGTAATTTATTTTTCTTATTACGTAAAAAATATGAATATTTAGTACTGTCATTTTTAAAATGGTTTTGAGTCTGGAACGTTTCATTTATTTAGATTTGCTCAGTTGTTAATCTAATCCAAGAAATCTAAGAAGAATTAGCATTCTTTCTTTTATCTACTTTAATCTTTATAATTATTTAATTTTTTTCGAAATCATATAGAGATATATGTACAGAGATATTCAATCATTTCCATATTTACACTCTCATAAAATCAGAATCACTTTTCCACTGCTATATTTTTCAATAATTTATGAAATATGCTTAAATTAACACAATACCAAACTAAAATTTACCTATATCCAAAACGCTTTCTGTACGAATTCAGTACACTGTGATTCGTGAGTATTCCATTGAAGAGCACTATAATAGTTTTTCAATTTCATAGTATTGCAGTAAAAACGGAATTTAGTAACAGACAAATTTACTATTAAGAACGAATTTCGAGTAGATACTCTACGCAACAAGTCATGTATATAATATGCATTAACTATAGTTTCTAATTTTTTCTTTAATTAAGCCAAATTTGATATTTTTTTTGCAATCTTGGGCAAAAGTTGCTTAAATAGGCATTAAGAAAAAATTGAAAAATTTAAAATTAACAAAAACTATTCGTCATTTAATTATAGTTTCTTTTTTAATTGGGATTTATTAAATTGAAAATTATTTTGATATTTTCAAAACATTAATTGTTAGATTGGTGGACTAATAATTCGAAGACCCCAATATCATTAAGTTTTTAGTTTTAACTATATATTATTATATTTTACATCATTTAATTTAAATCGAACGTACATTTTTGTAATTTGGGTATTGTTAAAAATACATATTTCGTTGGACACTTATTGTGTTTTGTTTTATGGTATAATATACGATTTAATTATTAGTGTTCACATTAATTATAGTTATCATAAAATATAATTTAACATATTAAATTTTCATAACAGTCCTCTATACATGATAAATCGATAATATATTCTTATAAAATTATGCTTGTAATACCTATCAGTTGTTCAAAATGATTACGTGAATTATTGATAGATCATGGCTGTAAGTTGAAATGAGATTTATTCCGTACAATGTAAACATATGGGCAATACAACGATTCAAGTACACATTTATTTAACATTTTAAAACGTTAAACTATGGAATTTACAGCGATGCAACTTGTTTTACTGCATACTTACATACCTATTAACTTTCGTTCAAGAAACTGTATCTCGCACTAAAAGTTGAATACCTCTTGCATATTAGTGTAAATATATATAAATATATACTTAAACATAAATAAATACGAAATTATATTTGTCTCGTCAAATGGACAATTTTACTCCTAATACAGCTCATACGTTTTTATATAAAATATTGCTATACTATAAAATATATAATTTTCATTTCCCCGGTAATTCATCTAAACGTTCGAGCAAAATGTTCACGTGAACTAGTGAACTAAACTAGCCTCGAATGATTATCATATTTTATTAATATTATTGCCGTAAGGTTTCTGTACACCCATGATATGTGCCAACATATAATATAATATGCAATCACCCGGTGGAGTGGTTCGCCAATAGAGTCTACGAGAGTATGATGTTTCGCAGTAATAATAATATATATTGTAATGGCTAATGTCATTTTCGATACGACAACGAATTTATTATTGACGGTAATGAAAGACGTAAAATTGAAAATCACCGTACTGCACGCTCGTCTGCGTCGAGAGCTCTTGAACATTTCGCTTCGCGCCGCGTGCTCGGATAATAGCAACTGCTGCACAGTAGAAATACATTAATTAGAAAAAAAAAAGAAAAAAACCAGCGAGCGGTTTCTCGAGACAGTATACCTCGTCGCGCGAGCGTCGTTTTACGAACCTTTTCACTCTCGTACGCGCGGTTATGTGCGTACCTTGTAAATTCGGATATATATATATATATTATACTTGTCTCCATTAACAAAATAATAATAATAATAATAATAATAATAATAATAATAATAATAATAAATAATAATAATAATGAATACTTGTCGATAAATTAAAATATAAATGAAACCTAGGTTCGTGGGGATCTCGATGACGCCATCGGGTGGAAAATCAAAAAATAAAATCAAAGATTGGCGTTAAGCCGCGAAAACGCATGGTTTGAAAAAAAAATAAAAAATAAAAAATAAACGGAAAAATGCATTATATAGGTTCAACAATATCCATGTTACACGTCTCTGCAGGAAGTACGTGTTATTATAATATTATGTGATATTACACGTTATAATCGTGGTGTTATCCTGCGCACGGTCGAACTATACATTGGGCGGAGTAAGATGATTGCGCAGGGGTAATATCGCATCAGGTATACCACACAGGTTTATTATACCGTGATCGCGGTCACGGCGGTGGCGGCATTCGGACGTGCAGGACTAATGCGGTAGCGGGGGCGAGGAAACCGTATTATATTTATACCTATGTACGTGTACCGTGCGTCGTGTGCGTGTGCGTGTGTGTGCGTTCGGGAACGATATTTCACGTTGGTTGGCAACTGTCAACCGGATGATTGACTGTCCTCCGGCTGCAGGTCCTCTCCTAACCCCAAATTAACGTGACCGAATACGTCGGGGAGCGGCCCTCCGGCCTGTGTAATCTACAATAATAAATAATCGTGGGCTTCTATTTCTCTCCGGCACACCCGTCTTCGCGACTCCTTGCCCTCTTCCACCGACCCCTCATCGGTACTTTACGCACGAAAACAATAATAATATTTATCGGATGCATTATATATATATAATATTTAGCCGGTCTACCTATACGTATATGTGTGTAGTGCACAGGAAGTCGCATACCTACCCGCGGCGGCAGCGGTGTATCTTAGAAAATTGTTACCCAATTTAACCGCGTTTATATATTATATTATATGTACTGGGGATCGTCCCGAAAATTGCCCGGCCGGATGCCCTCGGGTATGAAAATATGTATGTAACATGGTCGACGCTGCGCCACGGTGGCGGTGCTGTTCACCGCGATCGTCCTCAGGACAATATAATACTATTATTATTATTATTATATAAATCTTTATTTTAACAAAACTTGTTTTGCGGGAAACCATGACATTTTCATAAGAACAACGTTTATACTCAACGAATTCATTCTATATTAACGTTTATATGTTGGTAATATTTATAGAGTATAATGATATGCGCGGTTGTAATATTCATGGGTGAACGATTTGAACGAGCTACAAAATAGGCCCACAAAATGATGTACATATTATATACCTATACAAATTATGTATATACCAAAATACAATACTATTAAAGTATTGTATATTACTACAATATAGTTATTATTATTATTAGGTATATATTGTACAACTTTTGGTTGTTATATCATACGTAATATTATTATTACGAACAGTTTATAAGTGAAAAAGTGTGCACTTCTGTTTTCCGATATGTTTTTAAAGGACCGTTCAGTTCGTTAAAATATGAATAAGTCTAGCTGTTTACGTATACATGAAGCTTTTGCGCGTCAGGACTATATCCTGCACGGCGACGTTTTCGTCGGATTTCTGATATAATTTATCGTATAAACCAAAATCGGCATGTATCGTTTCCCAGTTCTTTTTTTACATTTTTCGTTTATCTTTACGCATTATGATACAACGTGTTTCAAATTCAACGTGAAATTACAACGAATTTTAAACTCATACATTCAAACTGCTCTAGCACTATCAATTTTCACTGTGCATCAAAAAAAGTAATATACTTTTTTAATGAAGTATACAATAAAAGCAGCATAATCTATAACCGGCAATATGGTGACCTTTGTTCTACACATTGGACAACCGCACAGGCTAATCAGTCTAAAAACAATCTAAAACAATACAACTAAATAAAATACATACCTAGTTAATAAGTAAATAATATAAATAACGATCTTACGTTATCAAGTCCCAAATGGCAACAACAAAAATCTTTGAAACGTAGTCTTTTGTGTTTGCCTGATACTCCGATCAACAAATTTTCCATATTATCGGATAACGATGTCACCAATCAAAACTAACTTCAATACGAAAAATCCCCCCCCCCCAAAAAAAAATATCAACTACCACCAATATAATATATTATGTAAAAGAAATAATTAATTTTGCTAATTTTGGAAGTACAATCACCGATTTAATCGAGCAGAAAAGCGTTACTTATATAACACTACCATGCATTTAAAAATTCAACCGGCAGACACTCTGGATGATTATAGAAAACTCATGCACTTTTTAAAAGACGAGCAAGCAGAATATCATATTTTTGAACCTCAGTCCAATACAAAGCATCAGAGCCGTTGTAAAAAATATTCATCGCACGCAACCGAACCCACCGAAATCGCATCTACTATCGGCTTTACCATATAGTAAGTGACATAAAAAAAAAAAATACCCAATATTTCACTTCATATTTTTTGTTGCTCCCGATTCTGGTAGTTAGCAAGGCAATATTTGACATTATGACTTAACCTATACCGAACACAAAAATAGAAGTATAAGATCGTCATGAGCACCACGAAATTCTTCAATGTCAAAACTGCCAGACCC
Source organism: Chaitophorus viminalis (assembly GCA_025469195.1). Classification (NCBI taxonomy): domain Eukaryota; kingdom Metazoa; phylum Arthropoda; class Insecta; order Hemiptera; family Aphididae; genus Chaitophorus; species Chaitophorus viminalis. Next base: position 38,401 of record JAIPRK010000888.1, read on the forward strand.
ACAGTCGCACAAGAATCTACAGCTCACATATTTAAATATTTTGCTTATTGTGTTGAATCGCTGAACCCATTATACCACAATCTGCATCAAATCTCACTCGACTTGCCGAAAAAATGTGCTCTCTGTCACGGCGAACATCCCGCAGATTACCAAGACTGAGCTATATACGCCATTGTATATAAAGAGCTTCAGTAAACAAGCTGCCTGCCAAACAACTCAAAAAAACAGTAATCAACAGCAACGCGCAGCCGCAATCAATCAAACTCCAAGTTCAGTCCGTCAACCAGTCAACATATTGCATCCAATGACGCAACATCACTCATATGCAGAAGCAACAGCTGCTACAGCTGGTAACGCACCACCGCCAAACCCTCCCAACACCCAACACGCGCATAATAGATAACAATAATTTACTAACTACATTTTTGGAAGACGTTAAATGCATATATAACTAACCCATTTATATCTCTCCTCACAACAGTATAATGTTCAATAATGTCCAACCTTTTAAATGTCAAACACAACATTTAACGCGCATACGTCAACACCTTTTACACGATCATCTCTCGTAGAATTCGAAGGGTCTATGAAATCTAAAAAGAAAAAAAAAGATAATCCGTCTAAGACATAACTGGTACTTCAAAAAAAAGTTAAAATGGTGTTCATGTCGGGACCTATTAACCTAGTACTCAAACATTTTTTTAAACAATTAAAATTATGTAAATTAATAATAAAAGTTTTTCCCCTTTTTTTAACTTATTTGAACTTTAAACAGTCTTAACTATGAAAGTGCTTTCGTTGAAAAATATATCTTTAATTCGTTTTTCCTGTCAAAATAAATAAATATATCATAAAATTCATGATTATGCATTATATTGCGAATATAAAATTAAGTTATAAAAAAAAAATATACTGTATTTGAATGCGCATTTTGTTTTTCTTTTGTCTTTCAATATACAATATATATAAACCACTTTTAAATTCACCTGTAATACGGCTGGTGAAGGATTCGAGAAAAAAATATATATGTGGGTGTGTATGTGTATAAAGTTTCATCGCCTTCAAATCCACTCACCGGATCTACTCAAAACTTTTGACGAGCTTCGGTATTTACTTGTACTTACTATGTTCTGTATATATTGGTATTTTTTTCCTTTAATTTAATTTTGACGTATAGTCGTCGTCGCATCTTTCTTCCCTCGGAAACGATCCGACGTGAAATTGAAAAATACACTTTTTTCCCTGCGATCTATCTCAAAAAAAAAATCTCCATTGGACGTGAACAAAAATAACTTTTTTTTTTTATTTGTCAAAAAGAAGAATACGTTCACGAAAAAAGCGATTTACTCTATGCGTATATTTTTTCAATTAATCACAATAATACTAGAAATTAATTTATGTACACAGGAAACAAAAATAAATTTGTTTAGTTAATTTGTGAAGATTTTTCCCTATGATCAGTCATAAAACATTAATCAATAATTTGGTATAAATTATATGAGGCGAAAACTTTGTATCCATTAATGGCTATGAAATTCTATAGAACTGTGTGAAATTAAAGTAAATTTTTTAGAGCATATTGAGTTGTGTTTTAGAATTAGAACTATTAGAATAGTCTATTTATCGTTAAACATGCATTCAACGTTTATTATTTTCTATATTTTACATTAGACGTATTGGTATGAAAATAATAATACTTCCGAAGGTTAGCCCGCCGACAATATCTACCTCGATTTCAATTAAAAACAGTACTCTATTTATACTACTACCATAAAATATATTATTAGAGTTTTTCTGAAAATTAAATAACCGAGATCCAACGGGGTCGTTTGATTGTAAATAAAAGGCGTATTTTTATGCACAATATCACGTTCACTGCTATACCTAAACAAGTATATGCCTTCCAATATCAATAGTTGTGTACTTATATTACTTCTTAATGTCATGGAAATAACCACGTGTGCAGTAAGAACGAAAACAACTGTGCGCATTTAAAAGTGTGTGTGACTAAATAATATAGGGATTGTAAGACTTCGCATGCCCGCGTAAGTGGAAGGTTTCGAGGGTTGGTGTGTGTGAGGGGGGGGGGTTGATGATATGCATACGACAAGGAGGCGGCTATACATTAGGTATATATTATAATGTATATATTGTAATTATAATGTTATGCGCGTAAAATATAATACTTTAAAGTGTGCATTGTACATCGTACGTGTAAACCCACGAAAGACATGAAATGCGTGTGCAATATAATAAAATGTAATAATATATTATAATATCATATGTACCTACGGTATGCGATTGCAGGGAGGAGTTTTGATTTCGGTGGTAAACATTTATTTCCGACGATGTTAAGCGAAAGGGCGTCGTCGTCGGTGGCTTAGGGGACCGTTAACAAGAAATACAAAACATACACACATACATACACACATACACACACACACACACACACACACATATATATATATATATATTATAATGACGTCTTAATATACCACCCCACGTTGTCTGTCCACCGTACATGAAATGTATAGATACACGGAGTTTTGTGTGGGTGTGAAATTGGCAACTTACGCCGAAGTTCTGCACAATGGCGGTCGTGTTCGCTGCTCCTGCTCCTTCATTATTTTTCCAATTTCGCTCGTGTAATTCAATCATACATATTATTATGATTTTTCGGTGTGCGTATATACACATTTCTTTTTGTTTATTATTATTATTATTATTTTTTTTTTTTCGTTATAATAATAATAATACATAACGACAGCTACAGCGCGATAATAATCGCACACTTCACCGACCCGCGACACCCCGTGTAGCACGCCACTTTCTCGTAGCGATCCCTTCGCATTCCTTCGCATTCCTTCGATCCCGTTGTCCTTCATTATTTATTCATTAAAAAAAACCTCCCCGTAACGAAACAATTAGTTTTCGACGGAATATGATTTGCATCTGAAATTATTCCACTTGCGTTATTTTTTACCTGCCCGTGAATCTTATCGACAAAAGCAACCTGCCCGCTATTCTATAATGTATTAAAATTATTAGCGTACACCGCAATGCTTATGCTGCAGCTATGAATATTTCTGTCGTTATATAATTTGTTTATATTATACAAAAATGTCTCATTATACTGCTGCTCTTATTTTCTACTACCATGAACATTTTTTACACATATATGTATAATATGTATATGTATCTAAATCTCATATTATTGATTAAAATAAATATTTATAACTAAGTGTTCGGTTGAAACCCATCATTATTGCTTGTAAAACATTCTGTCACTGAAACGAAAATTTAGTCATTTGAATATTATAATTTTTTGGCGGTTGTTAGTAATTTTAACGAGTTTGTCGATATTTAAGGTTTTGTATTGTTTCGCATCTTTTACAACCTAAATAATATGTAAAAAATATTCTGTTGAACGTCACGTTTTTAAAGTCATAGGTTAATAAAATTAGTGACTTTGTATGTGTTTGAATATTATACGGTTAAAATAGTACATCATAAAAACGCATTAAAATTCGTTTAACTTGTAATAAAACTAATATCTCTATATTAAATGAAATGATAAAGAAATTAAAAAAAAAAAAAAAATTGATAATAAAAGTCAATTATAATTTAATTTCCATTTTAATTTAGTTTGAAATACCAGTTTCTTTTATTTGGATGTCAAATTTAACTTTAAAAAAATCAATAATGGTTTAATACTTCCTTTCAATTTTTGTTTATCATTATTGTTTAGTTACTTCGTTAACTTCAGTTCTCTGTTACGTTCATTAATTTTGGTTTTAGTTTTATAATAATATCATCAACATGTAGTAGCGCAAAAAAAGTTTTGAACTTGGTGAATGGTTTTTGAAAAAGTTTCTACACTAGGAATAATTTTACAATATCTGAGTTAAAAATCAATGAGGTTATCGTTTCTTTGTTATAATTATAATACGTATCTGTATTATTTAACCTAAAATTTCAATTGAACAGATTTTGACATTAATGTATATATTTTCAACGAGGCTGTTGGGTAAACATTTTTATCAAGTTTGATTTTTTTTACCAAGTTGAATGTATAATATAATTCTACCATGAATTTTATAATCCCGATGTTTCGAGTGATTGGTTAATTATAACATATTATAAATAGTGTTTATTTATTTTCATTGATTGAGTTTAATATTCTTATACCTATATTAATCGGAAAACCCTCACATATAGGAATACATATTACATGTTATATTCCGTGTGCGTATATAAGGCGTTCAGGGCGCACTTTTATTAAAATTAGTCTTTGACTCTCATGATGATATTCAGCTATACATAGTCGCAACATTAATAGTTTTATATTATAGTCTTGGCCTTCGGTAGAGTTATCGTTTGAATGCACTCCATTATGATAATATCCTGAGTGTTTGTATTTTATACGCATCACCTAATGCAGGGATCTCTAACCTAGGGGCTCGTCAAGCTTTTTTAACTGGCCCGCCAAACTAACTTATGTTTTGAAAGTATTATAATAATTTTCAAACTATTAATTTTTTATTTGAAAAATAATTTATTAGACTATAAACTATTTATACACTACATTTGTTTTTTAGGTGTTGTTTTTTACAACTATATTAAAATAAAGCATATAATTTTAAATCGTCAGAAAATAATTCTTATCCATCCTCGATTAATTTTTCTATATATGCATCTCTAAGTAATTTTAGCCCGCGATTCCGAGGAAAATTTCAAAATTGGCACTCCGTAAAAAATTAAGGTTGGAGACCCCTGATCTGATGTACTCATTTTAATTTTGTCGTACATTCGCACAGGCACCTACATTACCGTAAATCGTTTATCGTAATACGGGCACCCGGAGAAACGAAGACGAAACCGCGAGTGAGTCGCACGTCATTTAAACGTATGATACAATGTGTAGGTATTCCCATTGAATGCGGTCGGACAATGAGTTAAATTTTCTACGGTCATCTCGCGTGGATAATAATACTAATAATAACAATAATAGGGGATATATTATACAATGCGGCTGTGCGATAAGAATAATAAATTCGACGACAGTTTATCGGTTTTTGAAACCAATATTAAATTATGTGTACGATATTATCCGGTGGTCGTTTGTGTATCGTGTTTTACGTATCTGTCTAAACGTCAGAAGCCGACCATTACGGCGGCGGCTTCCTGTGTATACAGTGTGGCGTATGTGCTGCCCGCTCGCGCGCGTGTGTGTAGATGACCAGACGACTTCGGTCGGTCACCACGGGGTATCTGTACATACCGCAGGTACATTTCGCTTTTACTGGACGCCGCCGCCGCTTTCGGGGCCCCCGCGTGTGAGGTCCTTTGAACGTTTCGGCTGTTGTACGGAACGCGCGCCGCCGCCGTCGGTCGATTTGTTGGGCGGAACTCGGGACGCCTTTTTTCCCTTTCGTCGTCGTCGGTCGCTGCACATGCATTATTATTACCCATATAATGAGCGCACGTAAAATTCGTAGGTATTTGTATAACCGTACAGGGCACGAACAGCGTGTAAGTACGATTTCGACGAAAATACGCAAAAACAATTCGACCGAGGAAAATGCGCGGATCAATGGCATTTATTTTGGATGGGCCCACACATTATGATGAATTATGTACCCCAAAAAATGAACACAAGAATTAACACGATTATTGATACAGAATTCTTATTATAGTATAAAAATTAAGTTGAATGAAAAATGTAATCTTTTTGACTTATTACAAACGGATTCGTTCTGCAGGTTGACGGAACTTTATTTCTCTTCAAAATCGATAACTAGTAATTGCCGATAAGATAATATTTTAAAAATAAATGTAAACAATTTATTATAAGTTATATGTTATAATAAACATTTAACAACAGTAACTTGGACAACATTAACGCATTATATGTACTTAAAATCTAAATCATTGTTAAAGCATTTTTGGACATGTAGGTACACTTAATTTTACACGGGGCAGTATTGGCCAGGTCATAGTTTTTAATGAAATACCATCTTATATTTTTCAAAGCCTAGTTATGTTTGGTTAGCCAAGTACCTAATACTTTGGTGTATATATTTTTTTTCATTATCGGTTACCAAGGTAATATTTTTGTGTTTATTTTTTGTTAATGGATAAGATACATTATCCGGTAAAAATTTCGAGTCGCTATGACTACCAAAATATCTGCCACCCTTTATAGTTTGAATAAGTAACATCCGTGCCACTTTCTTGATTATTTCTTTTGCAAGAATCTTCTTCTGATATTTACGAACACAACAAAAAAAGAATTAGCAAAATCGGTCAAGCTCTTTACGCGTGATACCGTGATAAAAGAAAATAGGGATTCATTTATATATACAGTATGTTAATTAATTGGAAAGTCAGTAGTTATTACTTCTAATACAATGCAGATATTGAAGTTCAGTTTTTTTTAACATAATATGTGACTTACAGCATCTTTTACCACGGTTAAAAAAATCCAAAATTCAAAATCAACAAAAAAAATTTTGAAAAATTTTGAAAATAGCCACTTTGTAGAATTACTTATAAGTTACTCTGAAAAAAAAAAATTGAAATCTGTTGATTTTTGAATGAATGAAAGTGTTTTATATTTTCAAAAAACACAGCAAATTGTAAAATCATATGGTTTTTTATTTTTTTAGTAATTGCATTAATTACTGTTAAACATCTTCAATTTCAGCAGCTATTAATGTCCGTATTAATTTAAATTACATTTTAACATTTTAAATTTTATTTATTGATAATGCAGGTAGGTACCTAGATTTTTTTTTTAACTTCATTTAAATATCACACATTTTAACGTTTTCTCAGATAATTTAAGGTTTAATTTAAACTGAAATGAAGTTAAAATGTAATTAAAATTAATATGAACATAAATAGCTGCTTAAATTGAAGATACTTAACAATAACCAATACGATTACTAAAAAAATCAAAAAACCATATTATTTTACAATTTGCTGTGTTTTTGGAAATATAAAATGCTCTCATTCATTCAAAATTTAACCGATTTCAATTTTTTTTTTCTCTTAGTAACTTATAAGTAATTCTACAATGTGGCTATTTCGGAAAATTTTTGTCAATTTTGAATTTTGGATGTTTTTAATCATGGTAAAAGATGGACTGTAAGTCACATATTATGTTAAAAAAACGGAACATCAATATCTGCATTATATTAGGAGTAATATCTACTGACTTTCCAATTAATTAACATACTAGATATTTTTGCTGATTTCGACCTCTTAAAACCAAAATATTGAAAAATCATTTATTAGTGAACTTGACATTATAATAATAATCTACCTTCAAAATTTCAATTCGATAACTTAAACTCGTTCGGGTCTGTGTTAATTATTGCTAAATTACACTTTATTTTATACATAGCTAGAGATACGAATAATAGTATTCCTTTTTTTATGTTACCAGGGTAACTTATTTTTTCCATTACACGCTTTTTATTTTTAACAATTAAAATTTGCGTTTGAATACTGTTTTGTTTAGCGTGAGTATAATATGATATAATTATATTCATAATATTTGAAGAATAGCCCCAAAACATAAACCATCCGCAATGCCAATTTTCAATTTTTACATTATAATGTAGTTCAAGAACGGGCGCGTTGTAAGTTACGTAATGTAATGCGATGTGTACACTTTACATCGTAACGATCCAGAAATATATGACAATTTCATTTTGAAACATTGCACATTGACTATCGAACAAATGAAAATTGATTTCGCTCTAAAAAATAATTAATGGGTGCATATACTGCAATATTTATGCGCGTATAGGTACTCATATAATGAATAAAATCGTTGTGTGCATATATTACCTCCGAGTTATTCGTGGTATAACTTTCATTGGCGAGTCGACTATATACTATGTGCATCTATATATACATGAAATATGAGTTAAAGTATGATATAAGTATATGAGTACCTGTATTTATGTACGTGTCGTTTATTTTTTATTATTTTTTTTTTTGTAACATATAATTATAGTAGTATTATTATATTTCCGTCGAAATTCTACGATAATATAATAAATACATAATATACGCTACTGCGTCGAATGCGATAGCAATGATTATTATTTTGAATTTTATATCCATGAAAAGTAGAACCTCGATAGCCAACCGATATTCCGATGAACGCCGTAATCCAGCACGTAAATCCATTTGTTCGTAAATATTCTATGTTAAAATTATAAGTTTTAATCAAAAAATTTTTTTTAACTACTATATACTATCTACTTAAGTTATATTATTATTAAGATTATTTTCTTTGTAATTCAATATTATGTTAAAGTTATTTATTATTTTTTTTTAATTCAAAGTCCAATAAATACAATATAATATGTAGTGGAAATAAAAATTAAATTTTTTACTCATTTGAATAAATGATTCAAAATCATCTTGAAAAATCTTCGATATAATCCGGACGATTAATCCAATAACCAATAATAATACGATTGCATTATATGCATGTGCAGCCAAGTGATGCCACGGAATGCGACGTATGACAGAAAGCGTCAATATATATAATTTAGTCGTATATCGTAAATTTAGATTCAATAGATTGTCCAGATTCGCATATTATATTTGTGTTAGATTGAAACAATGGGAAATACCGACCGAAAAAATAATTACCTAAAAAAACATTTTGCCGTTGAATATTTTCGTACATTCTATACGAGTATACGACAAATAATGCGTTTTTTTTTCGGAAATCCAGAAGTGAATACGAATAAAATATAATATTGATTTTGTTTCCAAGCATAGACGAGTACTCCATCTGAACTGAGTAAAAAGTGCTATAGATTGCTCGAGGAAAATAGTTTTTCCAAAAATAAGATGTATAAAACCTGCGAAAGTTTGTTTGCCCAAAGCTCTTTGCGGGAATTTCGAACTATATAACGTTGTTTATTTTTTTTATATTTTTCGTGTTTAGTTCGGAATTATGTGACGAAATGTATTGAAGAGAATTGAAGTGCTCGCGGGCTCTGCAGAGAAAGAACCAAGCAAAATAATAATAAGTATTTCACGAAAGTCAACGAGACTGCAGTTTACACAAGTTAGATGTTTCATAATAATTTCGCTTCTCTTATATTTACTTATTTTTTACGCATCGTCGTGTTCTCTCGACAAAGGCTATAGAAACGATGTCATCGCAATGATATTATTAAATTTTTCTCAAAACTTAGTGAGAAATGTTTATCAACTTGAATCGAAAAGGCAACTACTCGACAATAAATTCTATATTTGAATATATTTATTATATATTATGCTTACGTGGAAATGAGAAAATAACAATTTGGCAACAACGTTAATTGTGCATACCTATTATAATATGACAATTTAACGGAGTATTTTTTACATTTGACCTAACGTCGACTTTAACGTATAGTTGGTTTCCTAGATATGGTGTAGGTAGCATTTTTAAGGTCAAAAATGTGTGCGCTTGCTTAACAAAACACCAACCCTTTATTATTATAATTATAATTAAAAATATATTTGATTAGGGCATTATCAAAAATAAGAAAAAGGCGCTAATAAATTAAATAACATGTTATGGTAATTACACTTAACTTTTGTATGGATAGTAAGGTAGTGATAATAGATGGATAAACTATTAATTTTAACAGTATATCGCTTCCATACATTTAATGGTGATCAAGTGATTTTTGACCATAAAAAAACTTAGAGCTACAGATGAATTTTCGTGGACAGTTCCAGTTAGTGATCCATCCCTGTAGGATGCCTCCGGTTTTGTAGAAAAGAGGCTTGGTAAATTAGGCCCATGATCTTTTGTGTACACTTTGAATGCGGTAAATTGAGTCACGGAAAGAAACAGGTAGCAGGTAAGTTGGGTCCAGGGAAAAAAAAGGTAGTACTTAGATAAATAGAGTCCCAACTAATAACTACTACTTGACCGTAGATGTTTTCTCCAAAAAACAAGATACCACTTTCTCAAAAAAAAAAAAAAAAATTTATTAAAAAACGTTAATTTTTCTCAAAATATTAAAATTTTCGGTGTTCCCCATTTGCGCCAAAAAAAAATTAGTTCATTTTGAGTATAGCCCATTTGCGCCAAATTTACCTGCGTAAACATTTTAAATTAACGACTTGGTTAATTCTTATATTTTAAAGACGTATTTAAAACGTATGTCTGCAACGTAAAATAAAGTTATTTTTATAAGTCTATAGATTTTAAAGCTTTGTATATTATTGCACCGAAAGATAAACAAATAAGTTTTATATCAGTTTTATTATGTTGTACGAGCTTTAAACGATCTACATTTCACTACTTCTAAAAACAAAGAATTATCCAATATAATTATAATTATATGCCACGAAAATTTAAAATCTATAGACTTATAAAATAAACTTTATTATACGTTACAGACATACGTTTTAAATACGTCTTTAAAATATAAGAATTCACCAAGTCATTAATTTAAAATGTTTACGAAGGTAAATTTGGCGCAAATGGGCTATTGGAAAAAACATACCTTTTTTATTTTGGCGCAAATGGGCTATACTTAAAATGAACTAATTTTTTTTGGCGCAAATGGGTGATGCCCAAAATTTTTAGTTAAAATGTTGTGTTTTGTTTATCGTATTAGAAAGGGAGAGTAAGGATTGAATTACAATTCACATTATGTTGTGTTAATCGATTATCGATTCCATTGTGCTTAGATAACTTCGTAAAATCATAAGTTTGATTATGTCTAATAATTCCTATATTCGAAGTTTTTACCTAAAAAATGTAATGTTACAAAAAAACATGTAAGTACATATTAATTAATTATAAAATTCGACTTCTAAAAAGATTATTAGATATTTAAAAAAAAAAAAATATTTACCTTGGACTGACTTACTATTTTTTTTCCCCCGGGACCCAACTTACCTATCACTTTTTTTTTTCCGGGACCCAATTTACTGAGAAAAGGTGGTTTATTAGGGCCCAATTTACCACTGTCGGGTAGAAAACACCTTAATATAAAACGTGCTGCGAGTCGAAAAAAGTTTTGGAAACGTCTGCAGTCCATGTGATATAAATGGCAGGTAAATGGCACACGAGTTTTACATAATAATAATATAATGTAGATACGGCCCAGCGGAGTTCAAAATACGGAGTCTTACGCACGGCTATAATCTAATAATAATCGTACGTAGGTATATATTGTTGTAGTGTATTATATATGTATTATGCGCACGGCGCGGTTGATGGAAATTCGTTGCGAACACGATGACGTGGGCTCGGTCCTGCTCCGTGTGGGCTTTTCACTCGAAACCCGAATTATTATTACGGAAATACAAGGATTACACACCGCGCGCGATACGTCGCCGTATATTCGACATGTACATAGTATAATATTATTATACAGTGCATGGAAGATTACACAGCGGGTTTTCGACGGCAACTCGCCACGTGAACCGTACGCACACTCGCTCACACGCATACACACATCGATATACGTACGCACACTTGCTCACATACATACACACACTGACATACGTGCATACACTATCCTACACACACACACACACACACACACACTGACATACGTACGCACACTTGCTCACATACATACACACATTGACATACGTACGTACATTTGCTCACATACATGCACACACTGACATACGTACATACACTTGCCCACACACACACACACCCATACGCACGTACTCGCGCGCGCATACATGTACAGTGTTTCACATTACCTACCGTGCTGCCGCTGCGAGAGTCGGAATGGTAGCTCTCGTATCTAATAACATTAATACATGAACTTTGCGACCCCGAACACATACATGCGCGGCCGTACGTGATGCCCCGTGCATAACCGTCCGTATAATTATTACATGCGTGTGCGGTACAGGTAGCAATGCGCAGTAGTGTACGATATAATAATATAATGATTTCGGAATAAAATTAGAATCGTATACGCGTATATTATTATTATTACTATTTCGGTATTTATTTTGTTTCTATATTTCACCGCGGTCGAATGTTGTACACGTATATTATATATACCTATAGTGCACATAATATAGCGACCAGCAGTAGACGTGAATTATTATACCTGTACATTATGCTCTTATATGTATACTGCACTACGGTCAATCGCATTATTTTATTATTATTATTATTATTATGGATGTATATATATATATATATATATATATATATATATGTATATATATTGTGTGTGTGTGTGTGTAGTATAAGCAAAGTGAGATGATACGGACGACGACGAGGGAAACAACAACCGACGCGACGTGACTTGGTATTAATATTGTTATTATTTTTTTTCCTCTACATGTAATACGTCGTATAACAGCATATTATAATATACGGATAGGTATACCTAGTGCCGGTGCACTTACACTCCGTACGTACTGTTACTATTACTATTACTATTATTACCCACTACCACTTCTGCTACTATTATATATATATATGCCACTACACTACTGCAGAAGCGAACGGTTCGTTATTTTTACATATATACATGTATAATATTAGATATACGAAACGATCGTGCACGTCAAGTGCATGCGCGTATACTATATACAAATATAAGTAGGTACGTATTATATTGTTTTCGGGTTAGAGAGTAGAAAAACAGAACCGCCACGCAGTAACATGCGTATACACCACGCGCATATATACCTATGTATAGATAATATATTATAGCGGTGGCAATATAAACCGCATAGACTTTACCGGGGACGTGACCAAAGTTAATGATAATATTGCGCTAGTAGTAAGACATACGCAAATGTGTGTGTGTGTGTGTGTGTGTGTGTGCATCGAAAGTTATACGTATATACATCGTACTATCGTAGATTATAATGTTTTAGGTACGCCGATTAGTAGCGCAGTAGGCGTATATTATTGTTATTATATTGTATATGGAAAAAATAATAAAAATTGTGACGAAAGAGAATATTATTATTTGTGCGCGTTCGGCACGAAGTGTTTGAAATTAATGTGTACCGAAAGCCGTGCCGAAAGAAAAACCCGTGCAAGTCTCGTGACATCATTCGAACTATACGTATATATGTATACATAATAATAATATACAATTGGCACTGCTGCACTGGTGGGCTCTCTATATAGCAAGAGTGGCCAGGCCAAACTGTGGCTCGCATCTTGTCGTAAGATACAAAACATTTTTTAAAAAAAAAAATAAATGTTTATATAAATTTATGAATTTCTATGTATTCAAAGAAGTATGATATTTTATTAAATTTCAATTTATAGGAAAAATTCACAAAAACAGTATAGTGTTTTTGATGTAATATTTCAATAAATATATATTTGTATCTTTAATTATTAATCAATATCTTATTTGTTGCGTGTTCAATTTTTTTGAAGTCAGGATTATACACGTTGTTAGAGCAGTCCTTAACAATTCCATTAAGTTATCATCCGTTAAAATTGAGCGATGTTTAGATTTTTCATTGTTGAATATGACTCGCATGTACGCATGTATGCATGTTATTTTGACAATTAATACTAATGTTTGAGTGAAAAGAGTAATTTTTGGACATTTAACAACGGGAACAGGTTTCCAAAATTCCAACATACGAGTAGAACGAAAACTGTATTTTAACTGCTCCATAGTCTTTCTTCTTACAATAATTCTAACGGTTCAATTTCTAAAGCTGCTATATCCATTGAAATATATTTTAATATTGGACATACATTTTCAATAATAGTAAAGATATTTTCTAAAAATGCAATCGAAGGTTCAAGTAATTTCAAATCTTTAAATCGACCGTAGTTGATAAATACTCTTTTGCACATAATAAATAAAGGATGAGATGTAAATTGACAATATTTCATTGCACCTACACATAGTTGTATATTTTTAACATAGTCATCTTACCAATTATTTGTAATTAATGACACATCCCAATGTACATATCGAATATCATAACTATTATATTATATTATCGAGAAGCATTTTTTTTATCAAAATTAGATGAACCCTCATCATTTTCTTAAGTAAAAAAATTTAACAATCTTACCTTATTATTTTGTTATTTTTTTATAGATTACAATACGCAGAGAACCTCATTTGCAGTGTCAATTTTACTTTGAAGTTACCGAGAATTATACAGTCATAAACAAGGTATGTTGAATTATAAATAAATGAACTTGTCATAAGTATAATAGAGGTGCAACAGTATTACCGCTACAAGCTCATATTATTACCTACCAAATTATGAGTTAGTATACCTGGTTTATTGTAAACAAAACAATGAAACGAATCCATAATGCGTATTATAAAATAGGAATTATCTTTTTTTTTAATAAATTTTGTCAATTGAGTAACTGTATAGTTTCGAAAGAAATCAGGTAAAAATTTAACTCGAAAAATATTCTATTTACCTTTGACAACTATCATATATCTACTGAATATGAATATTTCTTGAAGTATATGTACAGTTAACTAAAAGTTTAAAAATAAATGCTGCAGTAGGAGAATAATTGTCTTGTATATTTTAAAAACATATTTACGTAAAAAACGTAGAAACAATTACTTTTTGTCGTCAAATATTTCTTAATTGTTACCGTTTTAATAATGTTCAAAAAAATTAATTACAAAATGTTGAGATCATTTTTCGATCGTGTATTTACATTTCAGTGTATAATTATATTACATATAATCGTAGACATTTCTACCGATTTTAACAAAAAAATGAAAATTATTACACAAAATTAAAAACTAAAATACAGCGTAGGAGGATGTATACAATATGATATAATGTAAGTCATGACATGGTAATAATTGTCTTATATTTTATAGTATTATTATTATTATTATTATTATTATTATTATTATTTTGAGCAAAATATTATTATATTATGTAGTTATTATCCAAGAAAATAAATTTAAGAACATTTTAGGAATAAATTAGTGTAATGAATATGTATGGATTTTAAATAGCTACCTTTGTATTCACGGCGGGAAAACGTGTGGAAATTAATATCCTGGTTTAGGTGAAAAATTATATAATATTCTCTGAAATTTTGTTTTCACACGAACAACTTTTTTTTTCTTACGATTTTCTGCGTCAGTAGATAAATTTCGTTATATATAAGGTATTGAGTAATAAGAGTAATAATGTAATAATAATACATTATAATAGCTTGGGTGTTGTTTGGCTATAAGCTGTTTTCGACTTGCGAATTTTATTTTTTCCATCGTCGTTACGTAGTACCTTTATACGGATATGTATACATGCAAACACATTGTCAGCGAGAACATATAATATTATATTAATATTACAGTAATTGCGCTTTGGGTTTATGGTGTGTTTACCCACGACTAGGGTTGTAAATTTGAAATATTTCAATGAAATTATAAAAATATATATATTTTTTTAAACGTGTTTATAGATTATTAGAAATAATAATATACTGATAAAACACAGAAAACATTGATTATGAATAACTTATAAATTAGATATCATTTATCAACCAAAGTTTACGGATTAAAAACCCTACTTAGATACTGTTAATGATCAATTTCAACAGTGAATGAAAAAGTAGTGTATTTTCAGTAATATTTTAAAGTGTATAGTTTAAATTAATTATATTAAAGATTTGTTTAACAACTTTTAAATTATATATGTTGTGTTCATAGACATGTAAAACAACTAAATAACGGATTTGCATAATACATTCCCATCGGAGCATTGAAGTCTAGTGGTCATTTGCCAACAGGGAAATGTTTAAAATATAACTCAATTGATAAGATTATAAAAATATAAGATATATTATTATATTATTAATTATATTATTATATTATTATTATAATATAATATATACAATATACATATTTGATACAATCAATCATACAATTTTTGCCTGTTGGCATATGGCTGACATCAATATATTGTCTTATAGTCGGTTATCTAGGTTTTTTTATATGTCTATGTTTGTGTATTATAATGTATGTAGTATGTAACTATGTTACATATTTTTTTTATTTCATACAATAAACCAAATTTTAAAAATGTTCACTTGGAAATAAAAAATAAATATTTTTCATGGAAATGAAATATTTCATGAATTTTTCATAAAATATTTCAAGAAAATAAATTTCATGAAATTTTACAACCCTACCCACGACCCACCGACAAATAAAAATTTCTTTTATCGAAATATATGTGTACAAATACCTATAAATGAGTTCAGTAAATAGTAAACACATACCTATACAAACACATGTACAATGTATATTTTATAAAACACTACCTATGTATACCGTATAAATGTCCATGTGTTCGAAACGATTTTCCAACAACTATTTATGCCAAAAAGCATTATAAAAATAATAAAAATATATTATTCCACATAAAAGTTCATAACGAATTAATTATAATACTATTATTTTATTACAAAACGATTTGAGTTGATTCAACTAACAATTACTATAGTAGGTGTTTCATTTTCATAAAATATATTTTATTTTACGTCAAAAGTGTAAAGCGAATTAAAATATATTTTCAGGTACAAAATATAGGTATGATGTTATGCTTCTAATTTTTAGCATCTAAACTTCTATAGTGTTTGTATTTTTTGTTCAAATTGTATTTCGATGTTAAGACTTCTCATGAAATTATATTTTTGTGGATTCAATATTATAATACGAGTCATTCTCGAACTAAAATATAAAAAAGTTCAATATTAAAGTATATATACATATTAATTATTATATATTTTATTTTTGAAAATATTTATCTCGTTTACTTTGCACCACAGTTGTTGAAAATCCTTTTAAAAATATACTCAATAATCACATAATCATAAGAAGTTAAACATTTTAAGTCAGAACGTGTTGTTTTCCTGCTTTTATAACCGCTAAGTTTCTGGATTCCAAAAATACGACATTTAGCAAACAACAATACCGGAGTTGATATCCAAAACGGATAATAATCCACCCATAATATTAATATACCATTTACTATATATTTATGTATTATACTTTAGACATTTTCACCTAGAATATAAGACAAATTAGCACATTTTGCAAACAGATTATATTTTTTTTATGATGACCAAAACGTATAGGTACTTTTTATTCTGAACATTTGAGTACACAATACTACAATAGTCAAATATTTAACCAAGCATGAGCTTAATTGTTTATTTCTTGGCTTTAAAAGTTGAGATGAACTGAGTATAGTAGTGCTTAAACATTATGCAAGTAATTCCTTGCCATAAAACACTATTAATCTAAATTTTAAATGTTTGTTGATTAAAAGTTAAATTTTATAATTTTATATAATAACATTTTAAAAAGAATATTTGACTCTATAATATGAAATAATATTTGTATGCATTGCGTGTAATAACAACTCTAAATATATGTACTGAAATATAAGACATTCTCCAGTATAAAGCTTTTGTTTTCGTACAGCAGTACGTCTAAAATAATGGTTATATTTTTGTGACCAATGCCAAAATTCAAAGTCAATGATTATTATTTCGACGATCGGTGGATTTCTAATGGCGTACACCAACAAAACGGATTTATAAGTAGGTATGCGCAACTACTGTAGTGTCTGTAGCACCCGTTCGATGTATGCGTCATAATATTATATTCGTACACTTTTTACTTAGCGCATCTACAGTATAATAAATCTTAATATTTTATGTCGGGCAAAACTAGCTGTTTTCGAACGCACGTCTCGATCTTTCTCTCTCCGAAAGTCTGAAACCTATATACATTAACATTATTACGTATAGGTGAGTACGTGTATTCGATATTTTGCATTACGGAAATAATGTTTGAAGTCAATTTCGATTCCATCGCTCACACACATTATAATAATACATTCGTTCCCCGCCATGATACGTTTATAATAATGGCGTATGTTATAATAAATTGACGCCACCGCCGTACGGGATGTAATAATAATAATAATAATACGAAGAAGGTGGTGAAATCGTTAACGTACCACGAACGAAATCGATGTGTATATATGTATGTACAAAAGCACTATAAACAACCGTATTTAAAATAATAATAATAATAATGATAATAATATATAATATATTATAAGCGACTGGAACGTAGTCGACCAAAACGAAAAACGATAGGTATTATATAATTATACATCTATATATAATATACATAAATATGTATTATAATCAAGAGCATCTTATTATTTCGTATATCGTTTATAAACGATAACGCTTGTACAGTGTTCTTTAGCGGTTATAATAATAATAATAATAATAATGTAACGACGGTTTTGATATTATAATACGTAAAAGAAATTATTATTGGAGTGAAAAAATAAAAATGTCCAGTTCGGAAATAATGTTTTAAACGCGTTTATTATGCTGCAAACTATAATCATTTGAAATCGTATATTATAATATATATTATTATTATACTTTCTCCCACTATCACTCTTTTTTTTTTCTTTTTTACGTACCGACCCCGGAATACGCCATCCGTAATGGCGTAATCCACCCCCGACGATTTCACGGAGTGCGAGCGCGCGTACACAGATCTAAAAGTGACCGGATCTTATTTCGACTATATAGTCTCATACGCGCTATAGGCACAATCGCAGCACAAAAGGCCTTTTGAAATAAAATAAGTCAATGCTCGCGGCTTGCATTGACCGCAGTTAGTATACATATTAACGTTGGTATACAGCCGACGCTGTTCGTGTGTTGTACTTGATCATTTATAATACTTATAATATGAAAACGAATTCCGAAAAAGACGTATAATAATAGTTAATAATATTGTGTGTACATATTACTGCCCGGCTATCGATGATCGCGAAAATTCTACAAAATATCTTATTATAGGTGTGCGTTATAGCGCACACAGGACTTTTTTGGGAGGGGGAGGTGCATGTAATAATTTCCTAAAGAGAGGAATTTTGTGGAATTCTACGAAGAAGCTAGAAATATGGTATAAAAAGTTAAAAAGTATATAACATAGGTACTAAATAATTAAATAGATAATAAATAACATAGATATTATAATCTACGAACTTTTCAATTTATAAATCCAATATCCATATTTGAATTAATCATATTATCATGACAAATTTAGTCTATCCGATCTATTTTGTCATAGACAGTATGTCGTAACAGCCATGACTTCCAGTATGTTGATAAATATAAAACTTAGTTAAAAGTAATTTAATGAAGGAAAACATTTTGGAGGGGGTAGTTGTGACCCCTTAACCCACCTTTGTGGCCCCACTGAGTGCATGTGAAAGAATACTCTTCAAATTTATTTATTTTTAATAGTAATTCTATTATCAACTGTTGGGGTTCTAATTTAGAAAAATAAATGTCGTTGGTCTCGTTGCCGTGAGTTCACCGTGATCCTTGGTAATCGGAATTGCTTGCACATACGATTAACGGTTGAGCACGACCTTAAATAATATTAATAAAAACTATAGTATGGCTTAAATTATTTAAGTCATATTTGATACGTATGATTTTAAAAGAAAATTTTACGTGGAATAAAAAAAAAGTTTTAATAATAATGTATAATTTTCAGAAACGTTTGAGTCCTAATGTTTATTAAAACTACTATAACAGGCATATGACAATATTATAACGTTAAAAGATTGTATAATTATATATAATTTATTATTTTATGTATTCATGCCAAACAAAACGACATTTTAAATAATAATAATTTTTATTCAGTCCAGAAAATATTATAAATATACATATTATAATATTAGAACATTTAAAAATTATTACCTAATTGATTTCCCTATCGTTGGGACAGTTAGGTTAAGTTGAAGACTTACCCCCCCCTTCATCACAAGGGTGAGAAATGAGTGAGTCTTCAAATTTGAATTTAAATTATAATTATTTTTCTTACGTACAATGAAATGGTTTTTTGATTGTTTTCATTAAAAATAATAATGTTAATAATAATAATAAAAATATAAAAAATAATAAATAATAATATAATAAAAATAATAATGATGATGGTTTCATAATAAACATAATAAAAATTTCAACAATACAATGTTAATAATAATATAATAAATAACATTATAATAGAAGTGTTAAATAATAATATTATTCATTTTGTTCATAGAGAGTTTATATAAAGAATGGTTTGCGGTCTTGTTGTTTTAACTTTTAATGAACTACGAAAGTGCGTCACTATAATCGTAGAATGTACCACACTCGGGGGGTTGTTTTAAAACTGAGAACAGGTTGTAACCGCTAAGATAATTTTATTTTTCTACCATATTGTTTAAGTTACAAGTTAAAATAAACGGCAATCTAATTTTTTTACTTATTCCGGCAATAATAATACACGCATGTATATTTACTCGTATTATAATAATTTGGAAAGCGGGTCGATCAAATTCGAGACCCTTTTTGCAACTTTTGGCGACTTGACTTTCAACGGTTCAACGAAACACGTGAACATTATTGTTTTGCGACCGATTAGTTCTTAGAATCGTCTTGAAAAAAAAATATGTATATGTAACAATATAACAATTCACAAGATATTTCAAAGTTATTGCAGTAGTTTTATAGATGTATATAAAATATACTAGAGAGAAAAAGAGAGTATATAAAGAAGAACATATATATGTATAATATTATAATGTTGGTCGTCGGAAAAACGTGGATTTTATTTACGCTCAAAGGGACTTTTTCGGTGGAAACGTCACATCAAAGTCAAACGCACGCGCAATTGTTTTCACGTCGACGACGACGGTACAATATGTGCATACTTTATATTGTTATGCGTGGTAACAGCCAAAAGAGTCCGTACACTACAGTGCACTGACAGGACTGCGGTCGGACTCGTTATACATATATATACATATATATATATATATATATATATATAAACGTCTAAGCATAATATAATAACACATACATTATAATGTATATATATATATATATATATATATATATATATATATATGAATAATGCCCGTATTCGGGAGTCGACCTTTTCCCGTGTCCTTATATACGCGCACCATTGTGCGATGCTCGTTGTTCGTCGGATGACACTGCTGTATAGTATATAGGTATATACCTCTATATTTTTATACTCTCGCCTGGACGCACGAGTATATGATGCACGCGCGTATTATTACTATTATTATTATTATTATTGTTATTATTATTTTTATATAGATCGCGAATATCGATATTCGCGCGGCGCGGACCAATGCACGCAGTGTCAATCTCGATCAGCAGTCAATCATCAGCAGCGTATACATACAATAACGTAGTATTATATTATGTATAAACGTATATATATATGTATGCCTATACGATGTACAGGTCACATCGTCTTCGTGTCGATACACACTGGCATCGCGATCGAGTGACGGTTCAAATATAATATAATAATAATAATAATAATAATAATAATACGTAGCTGTAGGTATACACGAGTATACAGCTCGTTGTAGTCGTACACGCGTGTGTGGTCCCAGCGCGTATTATGGAACATCAGTGGCAGCAACACAAGCTGCAGAATCCTATACGTACCTACCTAATAATAATAATAATAATAAATGTGTCGTTGTCGTTTTGGTGCATGTAGGTTAAATAATGCGTATACATACATACAGCAGGTAATATTATGTGTTATTGGGATCGGCTGCCGCGGTGGCGACGACGTCGCAGCAGAGACTTGTCACACACATGACAAAAAGGATATACAACTAGCTAAAAAGCCACCGAATGCGCGTACCAGTATTATATAACAATAGTATACTTATAAATATATATATATATATATATATATATATATGAAGGCTTTGTATAGTTTCGCGGTAGATATATGTTATATGTACCCTTTGAACGCGTAGGTGGCCCTTGATGGCAAAAGTATTTGTGTATAATCCGTCCGTCACGTCACACTATATATATATACGCACGTCTTCTGCTGCGTGCCGTGTTGACGAAATGACCGCGTTGCAGACAATCATAATATTACAATATAATGTCTTGCCGGTGTAACTAGTATTATACAGGCGGGTTTTATCGCGTTTTTCGCGGAAAAACGTATTTATCACGCCTGTACATCATAATATACACGCATGGAATATGTGAGGTTGGTGCATTTTTTTTTTTTCAGTTGGTTTCATTACACAGTATTTTCTTCATACATATAAATTATAAACCGACTGGGAGAAATATAACATTTTATACTTTAATTTCCATAACATCATAGTAGATATATGCATAATACTATAATACAATATACACGTTGTGGTTCAAGTTAAGTTTCGGTAAGTAAGAGTTCCAGTGCATCGTAATTGAGGTAAAAGCGTACCCGTAATGAATAAATGAATGGTTAATTGGTAAATTGGTATAAATTAAATAGTTATGGGTGTATGTCAGAAACTTTACTATCTATTGCATACTCTCCTTGCGCAGATTCATGCGCGCAACAAAAATCTGCAGTTTATAAACTTATTGAACGCTACTGCGTGTGTTTTAATATGTTGTAATTACAACAATTGTGTTCGTGTTGGTAATTTTAATTTCAACACAAGTTTCATTTAATTCGTATTTTTTTCCAATCAATTTTTGAAGCATAATAAGAAAAAAAAATTGTTAGATAAATGTTAAAATTTTTAGATTCATCGGACGTTTGTGATAGTATGAAAACCTATGAAGTACTTATGCCAATAATTGTAAAAACAAATGTACAACATTTTAATCAACGCGATCATATCTCGAAAAAAAAAAAGAAAGAAATTTATCAGAAAAATGCTTCAGAAATCGGTATTATAATTAATGCAGCAGAGACGAGTGAGGTGAAACACATTTCGTATACGTATTATTGAATTATTTAATTCTTATATATATATATATATATATACAAATGTTTCGTATCGCGGTGTACCAGCAGATCGCGTCAAGTACAATTAAAATTTGTCTTGAATATATATAATAACTAGGGAACGGATTTTATTGAAATAAAAAAAATCAAAATATGTAATAACCATTTAACAGAAAATAAGTATCGAAAGTAAGTATAAAATTCTTATCTCTTATCTAATTATTAAAACAATGCGAACCTACATATTCTCTAAAATTTAAAAATTTAAAATGGCAGCGATTTGGTCGTAAAAGGTTTTTGTATTGACTGAAAGAACGTTTTTCATCAACTGACGTAATGATGGCATACTTCATATTAACTACATCAAGTAGTGTGAGTTCGACATCCAATAATTCTGTTGGATTTAGTCCTTGGTGTATATCTCTAATTATTTTTAAATTTTTCAGTCCTTGATTTTCTTCTATCACTTATTTACATTTTTCTCTTCATTTCTTATGCGACTTTGACATTTTTTCGTTAGGAAACTTTTTTAAATAAAAATTCGGTTTTGATTTCGATTTGACAACTTCCTTATCTTATATTTATATCGTTAGACATTAACAAGAGGTACTGAACTAGTACCTAAATGCTATTTAGATAACGATAATATTTGGTGATCATGAAAAATTACTAATCTTGTTAATTTAGACGAAACAGATAATGTTTAAAGTCGTCAAAAGTTGAAAATTACTAAAATAAGTACTAAAATATGTACTTATATATCAAATATGTAAAAAATATGAATTTATACCAAAATATGTAAAAATATGTAAAATGAAATTGAACTTATTTTAGTAAGAATGATCTGAATCATGCACATTTTTATAGGATTAAAAATATCTCATCCCAATAAAAATATATATTTACAATAAAATCTGTTCCCTAATAATAACATATTGTTCATGTAACGATCGATCGCGTGCGCACACGTCGTCCCGCAAAGACTTTTCGAAAAGTCATAACTCATTATTTACTCATATTATTGTAATATTGAGATGTGTATTTTTACGTACGTATCCGAAGTCGTGGACGTTTCGACATTACTCCTCATCATCATCATCCCCCGGGCGACTCGACCATCGCGTAGTATAGTGTTGCACCAAAAACCTAAGTGCCGTGATCGGACAGTATATTTATTACGTTTTTATATGAACATGCATGGTGCAAACTCAGCGGGTGCTTTTGGAAAAACGCTTTGGTTTTTCAATATAATATTCTCTTTCTCTCTCTCACTCTCACTCTTTTTCTCTGTCCGCGGTTATACTGCCCGCGGTGGGCATTTCAGGGGTTGTTGTGTTGTTGTTGTCAATCAAATCATCTTCGTGTGCGCGGCTTGACGTCCCCCCTCCCCCCCCCCCGAACCCGAGGACACATCATACACACACATATATAGATATATAAGTATTATAATAGCGTATATAAAACGTTTTAGGTCGAAATACGTGCATGAAAGAAATTTTGAAAATTCCAACAAGCGTGTACCTACACGATGTCTGTCACCGCATATACATTATAAGTACTTGGAATTTGATTATTCGTCGTTTACATTTTTCGATTTTTGTGTCACATATATTATATTCAGGTATTATACACGCGTATACAACGCTCGGTCTGTACTTTATGGATGGAAACTCGCGTTCATAGTCGATTCGTGGAAAATTATTTTCCGATTTGTTAACATAATACATATATCTGTTTATGGTATATTATGTGTTGTTTAGCAGTCATCATGAAATATTTATTAAAAATAATAGTGCACGCGCACAGTTGACTGACACTGTAATAATTTCATATAATTACCCGTGTTGTACCGAATTATACGTGATATACTGTAAGAAAAAAAATATATAAATAATAACAATAACATAACTTGTGTCTGTTGAATATACTTAGGGAATTTAAGGGTTAAAAAAAACACTGATTATTGACTTATTATGATGAAAACATTTTCTGAAAATATAAAAATACAAAATTAAAATTGAATACAATAATATACTTTATATAATCACAAGCTAGTTATTATTTGCTTATTTTTAATATTTTACTTTTCTACTCGAAGTAGGATTTTTAAACATTATTATAACAAGATAAATATATGACGAATACAAACATGCCATAAAATGATTATGTTCTTGTGTATTCTGTTTACTGTACATAATGCATATACTATTATTATATTGATGAGATAATTGAGTACTTTATAATATAAATATGAGTATCTCGTTAGTGTTTTTTTTTTCTTCAAAAATAGTAATTAGGTATATACTATTATTATTTTTTCATACTTTATTTCACTGTAATATACAAATATACAATTATAAATATTTAATTTTGAACATGAGGTGTTACTATTAGATTTTGTAACTAGAAAATCAATAATGGTTTTTCTTCAATTTTTTTATTGACTTGCCTCGATTGGGATTTCTTTAAAAACCGTTTTTGATAGAATTACCTCAGAACAACTATATTATTTTTTGCATGTATAGTCTTGTTGTAATATGTTACAAAAATTATGGTTTTTATGTACGTTTTGACCACAAAAAAAGTAATTATACGCGCCTATTATAATATAATATTATATTACTATCGTGGTTTTCAAAATGCTATATACGTATTATATGCCAATGTATTTGTGCGCTCTCCCTTGTCGGTCAATAAACAGTTATTGTGTTCTCGAACTTTGTTGCGATTATCAGAGGAAAAATGGTATATCTTCTGTGTTGTGCGCGCATATTATTGATAATATTATAATTATTATTATCATTATTCAGCTATCTCCTTTAGCGCATATGCGTGTTGTTCATGTGAACATCACAACGGGCGTGAGTGCGTGACTCGTTCGCCACATATTTACGATTTATCTATAATGTTTACGACTGTAATAAGTTTACGAAACAAATTGCCACATTTTAATATTTTACTATATTAATAAACACGGCGAAAAACAACTTTTTTGCGTACCTATACGTTTTTATTTTCACGGTATGACGTTTCAATCGGTTCGTTTTGTTCGCCATTTACACAGAGCTCTTAATATTATTCCTGCAAGAGTGTTGCACATAAGTTTACGCAACTTTTCCCACGAGAATACGGATTATTCACCTAAAGAATTTTAAAACCCAAAATTTAAACTTTTCCATGTTAATCCATGCCACGACGTTGTTTGCCTCGGCAAGTAGGTATGGCCAATCTAAACAATAAGGTAAATACTGCTTAGCAACTGTCCTAAACTTACCAAACGGTTTTGGCATAGTCATTATGTATATATATGTACGTATAGGTGAGGTGTTTTTTTATTTTTTTGTTCTATGGACATGCCCCTGCGTTTCGAAGATTTACTATATTTTATTACTTTTCGAATTAGCACATTTTGCAAACAGATTATATTTTGAATTTTAATCTATACTTTTAAGTTCCTATACTTTTTTATGATGACCAAAATGTATACTTTTTATTCTGATCATTTTAGTACACAATACAACAATAGTCAAATATTTAACACCGAGCATGAGCATAATTGTTTATTTCTTGGTTTTAAAAGTTGAGATGAACTGAGTATAGTAGGGCTCTAACATTATGCAAGTAATTCCTTGCCATAAAACACTAATCTAAACTTTAAATGTTTGTTGATTAAAAGTTCAATTTTATAATTTTATGTAATAACATTTTAAAAAGAATATTTAACTTTATAATATGAAATAATATTTGTATGCATTGCGTGCAAAAACAACCCTAAATATATGTACTGAAATAACGTTTCTAGTCAGGAAAAATAATTTTGTACATACACAGAGTAGTTTTTTATTCCTAAATGATCTTGTTAATTTATATTTTTTTCATTTTACATTTTTTTTTTTTTTGTTTTGATTTATTAAGAACCACTGTATTAGCTCGATTTTAGGTAAGTGATATGTATAAGTGATACTAGTTTCATTGTTAATCATTTAAAAAATGACCCAGGACAAATGAAAGTAGCCATTTTGACGTGGAGGAGATAATTGGACGGGAAAAAAATACATATATATTTAAAATCTTATTATGTTAAAATATTAAAAAGTGATCAAGGTTTCATTTTAATGCAATGAAATATTTTGAGCGATTCCGTGTAAAAATGTTATTTTAGTTCTAGACTTCTAGTGTCATAACTTTGAACAAATTTTAAAATATACGTTTATCTACGTCAATAAATTTCTTTAGTTTTTTGGGGGGACTCTTACCTGCTTCAAGTTGGTTATAAAATACATCTCACTCAGTTTGCACTTTTCATCAACAGTTTATGAAAGACCACAAACTAGGATGTTGAACTTCCATTTCGGCATTTAGTCGTCTATTAGCTGCTTCAGCATGGTTGTTAGTCCTATCTTAACCATTCAAAATTCACAGGTGTAAATTCCAAATGTATAGTGGGAATAACACTGTCCGAAGACCTCTTTCGTTTCTATTAACTCTTCCAACATGATTGTCCTTAAACCAGTAAAGGTTGTAGGCATTTTGGTATGTTATCTCCTAATTGGTGTATAGCGGCATCTAGGTTTTCGATTGGAACACATGAAAGAGCCACGACCATTTTTATAAATATTGAAAAAGCAGTTGCAGATAATAGGTAGGTACGTAGTAATCAACAATCGATAATGTTCAATAATGTTTGATATGATACGATACCATTAGTTATATTATAAACAAATATAATATCAATGGTTTTATAATTTATAAATAGGTACCTAAAAATATATACAAGAACTATTAATTTTTAGTTTTTTTTTTTTTAATTTTCTATACATATATATATTTCTTTTTTTACGTCCAATTATCCCCACATCCAAACAGCCACGTCCAGATGACTACGTCCATTAGTCCCTAAATCGTTTAAAAAATTCTTTGACGTTTCACACGTTCTGTTAGTTATTTAATTGTTTTAGACATATGTGATCTAAATCAATTCCCTAGAGCCAATGTAAAAACGTATTGGTACTATTTATCTGAATAGAAGATATGTATTTTCATCGAATCGTTACAATAATCTTATCCTTTTTTCAAACAATTGAATTCTGTTTTCATTTGCTTTTGTTACTCTCGGGCATATTTAAATAATACATTTCGATATGCAGATTATAAAATATAATAAAAGTTGACGGCAAAAATATATATTTATGTATAAATAATAATTTTCTCTCTTTTATTCATTTTCACTCTTTTTATGTAAAATATAGTAATAATAATAATAATAATAATAATAATAATAATAATACCTGCTATAACGTTATATATACTTAACATTGTTTTTAAAATTTACAATGACTTTTAGATTAAAACTAAATATATTTTTTCACCCTTATACACCTTATCGTTCATATATATCACCCTTTGTCGAGTTGAATTTTATTTCCACGACTTTGGACCAAGGTGGTTATCTCATGAACAATCGGATATCGGAAATATATACGCGAGCAGGACGGCGCATCCGCGTGCCTGTAGAACACAAGAATATCCTCTTGTATTCATTGTTCACATACAATAGACGCATACTCGTATATCTCTTTTGTTTGAAATTGTTTTAATATTTTAATACCCAATAACGATATGAAAATATACTGATATATAGGCTCGGGAAAAGTTTTTAACGTTTTTAAATGTTTAATGTACCGGAAATCGACTTTAAATGATTTGCCTACCTGTATAACTAATGATATTCTTCATTTTTCGATACGAATTCTCCCCTTTCAAATTAATCAGATGTAGGCGCATTAATACCGTAGTATGGACTTACCTATATATTATAGTACTCGGAATTGGCGGAAAAACCCTTATTTATCTCCATGGAATCTGATTATATTTATTAATAATTTTATATAATATTTATACGTAGGTATATATTATGTATGATATTTGTTGTAATATAAATAGAACACCTAATGGCTAATGCAATAATATTAACTGCATCAATAATATATATATAGTATTACAATATTTATACATATTTTATGTATTTGTTATTTTTATGATTTATGCGAAACAATTATACAATATTTTGTGTGTAGTCTACTCATAATATTTTCGGTGATTAAGATGACCACATCATGTATTTTAAATTTAGACAATATCTCGTTTGAAACAACGCGGAAATGAATTTCATATTAAAATATACATTAATACTTAAATAGAATACAGTATGTAAGTGAACTTGGTGTACATAAAACTCCTTAAGAATAGATATTATATTTAATCATTACTTAATAATTAATCTTTAACATGTAAATCCCACACATACATTATTGATCATAGTTATAATAATTATTAGGTATTTTTGTTTATTAAAATGATGATTTTTACGAAAATTAGACGCACGTTACGGCGACCAACTTCTTGCCCATATATATTGTGTTCGATGTAATATTAAGCAAGCGTATATATTTGACGCACTTAAACATTGTAGTGCACACGTTATGGCGGAGGGAAAATCTTCATTTTCTCGGCTCTCATATCGTAAATATGGAACAAAATAAACGATGTTTGCATGCGATAACCTGCGACATTTATATACTCGGTCGTTTAATTCTCGCTCTCTTTATCATTTGTTCCAGAGACTTCATTTTTATTTTACTTGTGCAACTATAATATGCTTCTACCACGCGGTTTATTATTTGGTCTCGTTTATTTATTTATTTTTGAATTTTTTTTTCCTTCTCCCTTTTTCTTCCTACTCGCTCTTCCCGGTTTCTTTCTACTTGTATACTGCACACGCGTATTCGTCAAACGACTGACGAAGACTACCACGGTCGTGCAAAGGGGGTTTGCATATATATATATATATGTACATGTATATTATTCGAGTATGTTGGTGCTTGTGTGCGCGTAAAGTGTATATATATATAAAATATCCGTAGGGCCGGGATTTCGAGTTCCCGCCGTTACAAGGGTAGCGAAACGTGAAATTGAGTTGCATTTCAGAGATGTTTGCGTCATCCCTTCACGCACGCACACACGCTCTGGTTGGCCGGTGGAGATGAAATTCCCCGTACTATCACCACCGCTCCACAATGTATATATATATTTATATACTTTGTATGTATGTGTATGCGAATTATATATATATGTGTGTGTGTGTGTGTACCGGAGTTCACTGTAGCGGAGAAATAAAAAAAAAAAAGAGTATGACAAGGAAAAAAGCTCTCCTCTGCGTGTATTAACGAAAAAATTCAAAAGCCACGCAAAAAAACCGGTAAAAAAAAAAAAGAAGAAAATGCAAAGTATTTTTATTAGACCGTTATTTTTACGCGCGGTGAGCTTAAAATTTACGGACGTTCGAAGGGTAGGTACTTACGTTTTTTTGTTTAAAACATTTTACGGAAATTTATGTTTTTTTTATTTTTATTATTTAAATTCGGCGTTTTACTTAGGTACACGTTGACGGTATTTTTTTACACACACACACACACACACACACACATATATATATATGTATATATGTATATATATATATATATATATGTATGTATCTACTGATTTTAAGCTTTATTTATTACACCGAAGGCTTATATCATCGACTAATTTACGCACGTTTTTCTCTGCTGCTGCAGGCCGTTCTCCGTTTTTGCGTTATCATTTTCCAGCCGTTTGCCTAAAAAATGTTTAAAAATATTCAAAGTTTACAGTTTTATCGTTTTTCTTTTTTTCTTTTTGCATTACGATAAGCGCGTTTTTTAAGTTTAGCCTACTCTAAGCATACATTATTATATAGTACTCATAGTATAATATTTTTTACTACGCGACATTTAGTAAATATTTATAAGAATAATATTCATAATAATCATAATAAAATATTTATACATTTCCCTCGAACTATTTAATTTATTACAACGGTAAACGCGTATCGGTGTGATTATGCTATAATTGAGTATAGGTAGGCGCTATTAGTATTTTAATCGAATCTTTTGTCCTGTAAATAATACAAAAATATAATGTTTATTGGGGCTCACGGCCGGACATTCGACCGGCGAGCATCAGCCGCGTTCCTAAATCCTAAATCCAATCCGATTAGCTCGGATAAACGATGTGAACTCGGTGTGGACAAACTCGAGTTGGGTCCGGAATTTTAAAAACAGCATGAGTTGGGTCTCGGTATATTTTATGGAATACATGAGTTGGGTCCCGGGATATTTTATGGAATACCTACATGAGTATACTAGCCTATTTGCGTTACCCAGGTGAAACCACGTGGAGATTGGCTAGTTGGCTACAATGTCTCCCAAAAAGTTTGTTTTTCGTTACGTGAAGGTAACGGTCTGATGTAAAAATTATTATTAATTAGATTCATTTTAAAAAATAAATGATATTATATGTATTATTATAAACATAAGCTAGGGAATAAATTTAAATGACACTTCTTTTATAAAATTTAACCAGGTCAATTCTCCAATATATCTATTAATATCTATTAAAACAAAAATGTTAAGGTGAGCTGCACTGATACTAGCATTTAATTTTGCATGATAACTTTCACAACTATTTGTTGTGCGATTTGTGGTTGCTGCAAACTCGGCCCTAATATTAGGTGGAAATAATGCATCTTTTAGAAGATAATCGCAAAATTTATCGACAGTTGCGTTTACTGGTTTGATAGTCATTAAGTCATCAATAAAACAATCAAACACCTACTCTGGTTTTAAAAATGGTAAACCAAAAATGCACTTAAGATATTCACTTATATCATTATTGGAACTTAACGTATTATCAAATAATACCACGGACCCAATTCGAGTACTATCAAATAGTACCGCGGACCCAATTCGAGTACTATCAAATAACACCGTGGACCCAACTCGTGTTTTTTTAAAGGGATCAAATATCTCGGGACCCAATTCGCGTTTTCCCATTCGTATTACATACGTCGTTATTATCTGTACCGCTTATTTCTGCACAATCATCAGTATCGACAATAACATTTTCAAACACCTATTTTGTATTCTGTATTATATAGTATTCAGTCTGGAACAAAAGGCGATTTATAATTAATACGGGTATAGGTCTCCCGACGAAATCCCAGAGGCTTGCACAGTGAACGCGTATACGAATAAAGTGTCATCTTTTTTTCAGTCCTCTACGACTACAAAACAAGCCCATATATGTAGGTATACATTGTTATATACCTGTGTGTTCACTTTCGCACATCCCGCAAACGTGTATACAATACGCACTGTAATATATGCATATTGAACCGTTACCGCGCTAGCGGTGGTGGATTTTATTGTTTCCGTTTTCAATATTATCATATTATCATAATACAATGTAAATACGCTCGTGCCCTCGGTTTTTTTTAGGTTTTTTTCCCCCGAGGTTTTATCGTGTGTTTTTGTACCCTAAACACGCGTACAGATGGTTTGCTCCGTTATTGACTTGTCTGTAAGTATTCCAACATTAAACATTTACATAATATACGTATTTACCGCCTTCACTATCCCACCCTTGGAGTTTCTGCTAAAACAACATCGTAGTCGCACCTGAAACGAGCTGAAAAACGATGGATACGTTGTGTAGTTATTTATGCGTGTGCATATATTATAAACAAACACGAACCATTTCATTTTGATCGTAACTATGTACAAAACTATTATTTATGTGCATAGTAATAAGTAGTTATCGATTTATGCGAAGTGGAAACTATATAATATATATATGTATATAAATAATAATCCACGACATGTACAAATTTTGGCTTTTTTTATATAGGTGCCGAATTATACAACTACGAAAATATAGGTGAAGCATTTTTGTTATTGTGTTGCATAATTTATATATGTCCACAACGATTGATAATATTATTACTTTGTTCGTGTGCCGTTCAAGTGCTCGTTTCGTGTATATATATATATATATATATATATATATACAATATTATAATTTCTATAATTCCAACTAGTATAGTTTTTAATTTCTAAAATGAATTGCTGTTTTTCAAGTTAACGTGGAGAAACCCGTAAATTTACCTATTTTTTAAAACAAAATAATCTATTTCGATTTTATACTTGAATTCAAATTGCAATTTTTCGTTGCAAAAACTCGAAATCCTAACCAATTATTTTTCTTACCTATCTAGTGATATTTCAATATATTGTTTATTTTACACTTTCTATACACGAAAAATTTGACCACAACAGATTTTCACACGTTATTCGGCTGTATGCGGCTGTAGTATAGAATAATTACATGGTATAGTCCAAAATTTCCAAAATTATTTTGAACAGTGGTACGAGTCCACATGCATTACAAATGATTATTACCTATACCAAGGGTCTCCAGCATAATATGTTGCTTACCTTACAATACCTTACGTGCTGACATGATAAAATTGCTGAGATATATGGTTCGGTGAAAAATACTATAATGAACCTGTTGTAAAATGTACTTTGATTGGGTTATTCAGTAAAGTACATAGGAATGCAGCAAAATTATCGAAATTGATTCATAATCAGTTCTAATATATGATAATATTTGTACATATATTATGTATTGCCTATATATTGTAATAATTAAGCTAATTTCATTAAATACTTATTGTAATTGTAGAGCTAAAATAATTTTTACTGAAAGCTAAAAAAAAAAAAAAATTATACATTATATATTATAACTATACATTTGTCTTGAATTCAAAAACGAAAACTGTATGTATTTTCTTTTTCCCCATTGTATACTCAAAATTCCGTATAATCTTTACGTCGATATAGTATATTATATGACGTTATGTGAATAATCGCGAAGACAAAAAAAATATGTAATGTGCTTATCTTGTCAGTTGTATTCGTTGTAATAACACACTAACACAGTATGTATATAAAATTTACGTATGTATCCATGGACCATCAGTGTGGTGTACGCGTGTATACATAATAATTACACGAACCATTTTAATTTGTACGGACGATTTCTTTCATCTCCTCCGTTTATCTCTCTTTATTATTCATCGTTGCGGTCACTGTATATCACTGTGTATGTGTATGTATAATTCTATTTGTGCGCGTTCACAGCGGAAACGACATTGAGATTCGCCGCCATGGTCGCGCAGACACCAGCAGCTGAACAGCAACGAAATATTACAAAACCAGCCATTGTCTGTATAAAAATAAATAAATAAATAAATAAATATACATACATACATACGCACACGTGTATACAGGGTGTGCCAATTGAATAAACTAATTGCCTGCATAACTCCCAATACCTAGTTGATAAAGAGATTTGTATCTTGGGTATACCCTGATTATGTGTAATTTATTCAAAAAGAAAATCCTAAAACATTAAACCTCGTATATTCTTAGGACAATATGGCATACACCACGAGCGAAAATCCGATTGATGAATTTCAATCTAATTAATTGTTTATAATAATATATCTCATATGAACTATAATAACTATTCTTGTTCATTGGTAAATATCCGTCAGTTCTTGCCAACACACCCTGTACAATATGGATTACTTTACTTATTTGCACGCACCGAGCACGCATACACATCGCGTTTTCCAAACGAGTGCACACGCCGAACCCATTGTGCCTGGATCATACACACACATATAGACACTATAACTGCGTATACGCGCGTACTTCCAAAACTGACGTATTCAATAATAATATGTACATAATAGTTACAACAGGCTGCAGCGGGTATGACGACAGCCTACCTGCGGAAGATTATCGTCAGAGGAAGAGGGAGAGAAAGAAAAAAAATATAATAATAATAATAATAATAATAATAATAATAATAATAATAATAATGAAATCGGACTTTTATACTCGTCGACGATGTAAATCCGAGTGACACATAACAAAAACGCGGATTTCGGATGGAAAAAAAACCTACGTGTGTGGTTTTCACCGTCGTCGTCGACGCGTGGTTTTATGCCTGTCAAAACACGTATACATATAGGTACAATGTGTACTATGCACATACAAGCGTACGGTTTCATAGAATATAATAATATAATGCGCTGGATATATGCTGCATATATTTATATTCGTGTACACAAATAAATAATAAAACATATAATAAATAACACGTTCATTTTATTCTCTATGTATGTGGTATACGCTCGTATATAGTCACAGCTAATAGTTAACACAACAGCATAGGTGCAAATCGTAGAGGGAGGCCTAATGACACTAAAATATCCTCCCCCCACCAAAGTCATAATTAGCACTCCCAATTTATTTGTATTCACATTGTGTATCCACAATATATTATATAATAAAACCTCCACGATTGTGAAATTTGATTGAATTGTACAATATTATTGTTTTATATGAAGAATATAAATGAGTTTAACGTCTGAGCACGATGAATTATTTGAAACGTGTATAATAACGTTAAGTTACACTGAGTGTAAGCTAAAAACCAATCCTCGGTCTTTTTGGGATTTTGTCCGGAAGAATAAATTCAGTGATGGAATTCCATATACTGTTCACTTTGACAAAAAGACTGGTTCCGGCTCCGAATCAGTTTTTAGCCTCTTCTCTTCTTATTTTAAGAGGGAGTGTATGCCACTCCCTCTTCTAACAAAATTCCTGCTATTTCTTTTTCTCATTTTAATCTACCAAGTAACTGCTCCTTTTACCACTACTAATGTTGAACTTGGTTTATCCATGTTAAAAACCTCAAAATCTGCCGGTCCTGATGGTCTCCCAGGGACGTTCCTATATAACATAAGATCCGCTCTCTGCTTTCCCTTATGGTTGATATTTCGTCGCTCACTTGACACAGAAACTTTCCTATCTATGTTTAAAATAAGTTCAGTCACACCCGTATATAAGACTGGTGATAAAACTGATGTAAATAATTATAAGCCTATTACTATCCAAAATCATATTGCAAAAATCTTCGAGCTAATTGTTTTGATGTGTATTCAGCCATCGGTTAATTCTATCTTAGTTGATGAACAATATGGTTTTAGGCCCAGCCGCTCTGCTCCTTTTGATCTGTTAGTTTTTCATAATTTTATATTGGAAGCCATTAAAAAAGAAACTCAGGTGGATGTTATTTTTATGGATTTCTCCAAAGTATTTGATCGTGTTGACCATAAAATATTAATTGAAATTTTAAATAAAGCTGGATTTGGGGAGCCCATTCTATCTTGGTTCAAATCTTATTTATCTGGTAGGGTACAATACGTTAAAGTCCTAGGATGAAAATCAGAAGCAGTCTGTGTACCTTTAGGTGCTTCTCAAGGGGAGCACTTATTCCTGTTGTTGTTTTCTCTATTGGTTAATGGTCTAAAATTGGTTATCCCAGATTCTATGTTCCTTATGTTTGCTGACAATTTGAAAATCTTCAGGATAATTGAGTCAGTAACTGATTGTCTTACCCTCCAGAGTGAGCTCAATATTCTTGTTGAGTGGTTCAGTTCTATGGGACTAAGCTTCAATATAGGAAAATGTCAATTCATGTCTTTTTCCCGTAATAGAAATATCACACGTATCTGATAAATGGGTCAAACATCAACATTGTTGCTAGGAAGAAAGACTTGGGTATTATTTTTTGCCCAAATCTCGATTTTAATTACCATTTTGTTCTTCGGTGTCATTTATTTTGCAAATTCCACATCCGATGCATGATTATAGGCCAGTGATGAATAAACTTGAGCTTTTGTCCCTGACTGATAGAAGAATTGAAGCTAATATGGTGTTTTTGCATAAACTAATTGATGGACGTGTAGATGCTCCCTCTTTCCTTTCTTTAATTAATTTTAAAGTTCCTTCTCACTTAACTAAGTCTAATTCTCCCTTTTTTATTCCATTTAACAGCACCAACTATAGTAAAAATAATCCCATTCACCGTATGATGCGCATTTGTAATGAGCACTTATGCTTCCCTTAAAAAATTTCCTAATTAATTCTGTTATCTGTTACTACTATTCATTTTTTATTGTTTTATTATTATTATTATTATTATTATTATTATTATTATTTTTAGATTCTGAACGGTGTGATGGAATCTATTGATTTCACAATGATGTGTGTTTTTTTTTTTTGTGTCTGTCATCACGTTTTGAGACAGTAAAAATGCTTCGATTTTCTTAAGTAGCAACTTCTCTGAAAGGAAAGTGAATGTAGATGGTACTTAGGCGAGTCAAAAATTCAAATTTTTCAATACTTTTTTAAAAAATCGAAAAAAACGATAAAAAAATTGCGAAAAAATGGGAAATTTTACGCAAAATCACGTTTTTACAAAATACATTTTTTTACAATGCTCTAACTCAAAAACCAAAAACCTTAACTTTAACTTGCATAGCATTAATTATAGTATTATAAACTTACGTTTTAGAATAATTCGAATACCCTACCCCCAGAAAAAAAATTGAAAATACGCCTATGAATGTATCTATATTTTTATAGATAGTATATTATGTACCTATCTACACTACTAGATCGTTGTCGTATTTATTATTATTGTTATGCTGAAATCGTTCTAATATATTTTACATGATAAAATTAGATGATTTCTGCTATTCAATATTTGTCCAGATAATCGACTGTAGATATTGATTTTACACCTCATGGATTCATTTTGAGTGCATAAAAAGTGAGGTCTGTAGTTTCCATCGTACCAAATTTAACCTAGGTCAGAGGACTTTGCATATTTTCGATCATCTTTTAAATCCATGCAAATGATATGTCATTTAGCTGTGATTTACCTATTACTGGCAGCTATTTATAGTTATAATTTTTTTTAGCTCTTCTATAGTTCTATTGTTTATGGATATTTAATTTGTTTTCTTCTTCGATAATATTGTTATTTTTTAAATAAATGCGTATATTTTTTAGAAAATGATTATACATATATAAGTATACAAGGTTTGATGACTGCAGCATAACATGTACCCTCCAATTCATATATTTATTTTCTAGTGTAATACGTCATTTTAAACTTTTATCACATCGATTTTTTTTTTATTTTACGTTTATATATGCACCATGTGTTCATTATAATATACGGAAACAGATAAGCGGCTTATTCGTAAATCTAATGAAGTATGTTGATTAGACATAGGGATTTTGCATTATATAATTGATAGGTATATGGAAATTATGAAAACACGATTATGATACGAACAAGGTTCCATATATACCTAATGAACACTTGGTATAATATGTGATTTAGAATTCAAACCGTTTTCGAGGCTGATTTATCATTTTCAATGAATATTTTTGTTCAATGTCAATTGCATTGTTATTTTATTAATTATGTAAAAAACTTCATAGTTCTATGAATAAAATATTTACTCTATACGGTAAATTATAAAACAACTTGTTATAACAAAATATAATTCAGAAGCTAATATTATTTATATATGATCCAACACCAGTGTATAAAATAGAATTCGGTTTAATCATAACTGAACCAGTTTCAAACTTTTTAATTTTTACACTAATAGTTGCTTCATATATTATATAGTAACACCCGACCACCGTAAAACGATGGTCAATATATTATACTTATATATAGTTACATTAATATTTAAGGAAAATCTAACTGGCTGTAAATCGGAATGGTTTATCAAATATTATATAATACGTCTATACAATATTCACGATTTAATTTTAAATGTTTTAGTTTTGTAGCCCGTATAGGTATTCATATCATTTCAACATTATTACCCAACAGTTCTGATTTCGAGTTCAAACCATAAATAATAATGTCACTAAAGTATTTTTGGATAAAACATGCGATATCCATATCACCGTACAGCAATATTAAAAATCGCCTTTACATATTGCTGTATTCGATATAGATATTATCTGCATCTACGTAGACGGGTAGACATCATAATCGTATCAGGTGTGCTATAAACTATATAATATTATGTATTTATCGATTATATTTTCATTATTATTCCCGTGCACAAACAAAATAGTATAGATAGTGGCTGTAGATATTTATTATGATCGATAGTACCGGTTGCATATTATATCGTGCACTAATTTAATGGAACCTAGGACAACGTAACTATACTCATTTTGAAAAATATATGTACGCATTACACAGCATAATATGCAAACCGTATATAAATAAAATACACGCTGTATTATATGTATATATGTGTAATCCACTGCGCGGCCAATATTAAAGTAAATTGAAATTACGCTATCTACCGTCTACATCGGGGTAAAAATTAATTTCGTCCAACATATGCCGTGCGTACCGCGAGCGTTATACAAGAAATACGCGAGTTAGATGATTTGTCCGATTAAATTGTACTCCAAAAGATGTATTACGATACGTTCGGCGGTAACACTTGCGCAGATATGGTATAATGGAACTAATTATTTTATAAGAGTATTCTTTCAAACTGCAGGTACGGTATAAACGGTTGCCGCGGCGGCGGCGTGAGTACGCGAAGATCATCCGGCGGAAGGACCCTTTGGTTTCGAAACAGGTGAAATTATATACGCGTGTCGTGTACACCGTGTCTACTGGTTATACATTATATAATATGTGTTTATAACCTATTATATAGTGGCGGAGACCAGGGACAGTAATAATGATAATAATGATTGTCCGTTTATTGCAACACGGGTATAACTATTATTATCTACTCAATATTATAGAATATAGTATAGCCCTATATTATTTTTATATAGTTGGGGTATATTCACACGCACGTGTGGGCTAATGTACGCCGGTAACAATATAATAATAATAATATTATGTACTGTATTATTATATGAACGGTGAAGTTGAAAAGTTATATTTTTCTTTCGATTTACATATTTTGGGTACCATAAAGCAGCGCTAGGTCGTGGTGATAATAGAAAATGGCTGTTAGAACGGTATATTATATAGTGATTGCCATTCGTAATACGGATACCTACATATTAGGAATTTGTATTAATAATTCTATAATTGTGTTTTTAATACAATCGATATCGAAGCGTCGTAATACAATTATTAATTTTCATAGTTATTACTTACTACTTAGTTATACCCGGTACTGATCTCATTTTGAATAGAAAAGTAGGTACCTATACAATATAATATATGCAATATTGAAGATTAATGTCAACATGCGATTACTAATTATGTCATAAGTCACTTCATAATCGAATCGAAGCGTGAGCTTGTATAGAAATGTAAAAAAAACTATACTTTATCCTTTTAAACGTTTTCAGGATCTCTCTCTCTCTCTCTCTCTCTCTCTCTCTCTCTCTTTCCTTTTAAGGATTTTTATTATTTAACACTTGTTTAATGAATAAACCAAGAAGTCGAAGGTAGTAAAATATCTGTGTTATTATAATAATGTCAATATGATTAATGGTTAACGAACATATTATTACGATTTGATTTGTATTTTAATCGTGGCGTACAACGAATGGGTTGTATATAGCTGTGAATCGATGGTCGTATACATGGTCGTAATTAATAACGCGCTCGTGGTGGTTTACGATACGATTTCTACGAAAAGTACTCTGCACATGGTCCAATATTCGTCGGGTGCAGCGCTGCAGTAGACAGCGACGTACGTACGTGATTATCTTAATATATAAATATTATATATTATACAGTCGAACAGATATAATAGTAGTACTTGCATATATGTATACACGCACATGCGATAGAATATATTTATTATTTTTCTCGTTCACTTCAATATACGCATAATACAACAATATGAAATACACACGATGTGCAAATGTTATATAAAAGCTGTATACACATACACGCATAACTTATATAATATAATATGTATATAGGTATATATATATATATTTATAGATGACATTATGTACATGTATTTGCGAAACGAATCATCAGCGCGTTACACAATAATATAATCAAACAAAATATGGTTTTATCTTTTTGATACGAAACACTTCTGTACTACAAATAATGATGAAATGAAAAAAAAAAAATAAAAAACCATTTGTTACGGGGAAAAAATAAAAAAAAAGGAAAAAATTGGCCAGACGATTCCTCGAAAACATCTCCATCGAG
This sequence comes from Chaitophorus viminalis, assembly GCA_025469195.1. NCBI lineage: Eukaryota > Metazoa > Arthropoda > Insecta > Hemiptera > Aphididae > Chaitophorus > Chaitophorus viminalis. Next base: position 79,284 of record JAIPRK010000888.1, read on the forward strand.
TGACTCTGAGTGTATGATAATAACAATATATACGTCACGTTGACGTGTATGCATAAACTTGAGCATGCATGCGTGCCTGTGTGTGTGTGTGTGTGTGTGTGTGTGTGTCCATTAATCACGTAAGTCTGCTAGTCGTACGTGCGGCGTGTCTGCAACACATACAGGCAGGGAAACGAGCGTGAGGGCATTATACGCAGAGAAGGAGAGTGAGATTTCGTGTGGACGTGTGCGTTTGTCTACACTTGAATACGTACATGTGTGTGCGTGTGTGTAAGAAGGGGTATTATATATAGGTGGACCATTGCGTCCGACCGGATTGGATTGTCGCGGCCTGCCCGTCGCTCCTCCTATGCACACACAAACTCACGTAGTCGTATGCATAATAATAATAATAATGTACAGAATATCATTATATTTCCTCACGTGCGTGCGACGAATCTGCATTCGAGACGATGTGGTGCATGCACATGGTTCGCACATATAGATTGATCATTTCGATGTCCTGGAAACCGCAGTTGCACCTTTATTATAGATACACGTTCGAATTGTTCTTTTCGAGTACTTATATATACTCCTCTCAGGGCTGCCACCACGAGATTAAAACCATTCCGTTTCTCTGGATCTCCCTGTATATATAAATACATATATACGTATGTACGATAGAAATGCGAGATATGAAAAATTATAAAATTTCATATAATATACAACAAAATATTATATCGTTGACCGAAAGTGTGTGGCAATAATTGTACGTTTCACGATTTTTGTGATTTTCACTACGAAAAACCGATTGGTAATATTATAAGTATACTATACAGATTAATGTTATTTTTCCAAAAATATCAACATAAACCACTACTTGTTACACAAAGAACCGTATTGTACCAATTTTTATATGTATAGATAATAAAGTATATTGAATCATTATTTTATTAAATTCCAAAGTGATTTTTCCATACATAGTTACCTATATATTATATTTTTATAATACTAGTTACCCACAATTTCATATCGCTTATATAGTTATATACCTACTATTATTAGTGTTCATATTGTTAGCTTAATCGTCATATTACCTATACACTTATAAGTTGGTCGCGTATTAAAATTCGTCAAACACTTGTACGGTTCATATTATTTTAATGTACTAATTATCTATATATTGAATTCATTGCACACATTTGGAAATTACCTTAACATTTCCGCGGTATAATATAATGTACAAATATTTTCAATAAGTAGAACACCTATATTATAGCAGTTCAATCATTTGAAATAATTCGAACGTATTTACTATGCATAAAGAATAAAGTATGATTTATTAAGTACCTAGCACTGAAATCATTCTGAACTCATTAAAAGAGTATATGGTATAAGAATCTTATAATTATTGTAATATTATAATAAAATGTAATATTCGTATGGCGTGTGGAATGATATAATCAAACGCATTACGAGAGCAAAATGCAACTGCACCTAAAACGGAGATGATGCAATACGGTTATGTAGGTTGGGTCAATGTTCATAGTACTACTGGGACGGGAAAGGGAAAGGGTTCTCTGTGATAGCAGAAGGAAAGTTATACTGCGAGTAATATTATGACTCTAATCAACCGTGTTAGTATGTATGTATGTATAATTGTACCGACGAGGATGATCGTTAATTTGATATACACATATTACATACACCTGGCAGTCATGTGTCCCGTAAATAAGTTTGATAATACCAGCAACATTGGCCGAGAACTAGAACACTCAACTACAAGCTATAATAGTACATTAAAATCATCATTAATTACTGTACTGAATAGAAGTAATATAAATTGTGTCGTTCAGCGAGTATACATTATGATAATATAATAGTAGTTATTCTTCAAGCCCGGAGATATCACATTGTGCCATAATAATGTATGTGTTTAGATTTTGAGTGAAACGACGAATGAATTGGTTTTACCGCATGGTGTATGAATGTTTTTTTTTATTTTTATTTTGAGTTTTTTGTTTTTTCGTCGTCCAAGACGTACGTCTGCCCGGTAGGATTTGGAAGGAGGTGAAGAGAGGATCCTGCGACCAACGGTCGTTGGCCTTTCACCGTGTACAGTGCAAATAGTTCATATTAGGTATCGCAGAGTGCACACAGTCTTTTACACGGACAATTTAGCGATAATTTGGCGTAGGCGTCAGTAGCATGTCCAATAGGGTAGACCTACTGTAATAGGCGTGTTCCATCAAAGTCTTCGAAAAATCCGGTTTTATCGATGACCGCAAGAAGCCGCAAAAGTGCTTCAGCCGAATGACGATAATTTTATACTTAAGAGAAATAAACGAGATAATATTATACACTATTATATATTATAGTACCTATTGCATATTTTAAAGACAATGACCAATGTGAACTTTTAGCTCTTTTAGGAACGTGACATTTTATCGAATTTGATAAGCAATATAATGCTTTAGAGTCTTATTTATTTTTATATTTTTCACGTGTTGTATTGTTTTTAGATTGTTGTTATTATTATATAACTCATATATTCATTTACTTTACAGTATAGATGTTTGAATATTGCCTGTCGAATTTTGTGACTTTCTATAAATTTCTGTTGTGATAAAATAAAACGCATACTTTATTAAATTATATAATAATTTACATTTTTTTTTTTCTATCACGAATTGTACAATATTTTATGATCAATCTTGATTGCAAGTTTCATCGGATACTTTTTTGTTATTATTATTTTTTTTAAAACCTCTTTTGGTTATAGGGGAAATTAATTTTTGTAATAAATGTTCGTCCAGATAATGAAGTGGATACTATATACCTATACTGGTTTTGGGCTTATTTTTAGCCCCGCAGAATATATCAATTTTATTTAATTTGCAGTAAAATGCTGAACATTCTGTAATATCATTGTTATCGTTTCATTGCCTTATGATTCTTATACAATTACCTCGCTAAACTCATATCTGGAGTCCGTATTTATGATGTCGTTTCTTTAAAAAATAATCATGCAAATCAATTGCCTAATAGCCATTTGAAATTTCGGAATTTGGAACTATGTATAGGCATATTTTTTTTCTGCCAACATTTTTCACTGACAATTTAATTGTGCGGGTTTATCATACAAACAATTGTTTTCTTATAAATTTTTATTAAAAATAGTGTACCTGATCATTGATAACAGTTGTTGCAAAAAAAAAAAATAAATAAAAATAAAAAACATTGAAATTTTACATAAATAACGCCATATCGTTTAAATGATATTAAATTTATATATAAATCGTATTTTTATATCTTGAAATATTTCAATTGTAGTAAATAACAAATTATAACAATATTTTATGTGTATTGAAGTAGTTTCAATGGTGGTGGGTAGAATTTGCATATACGTCTGCATGCATAGGTATCATTAAAATCGATCGTGAACTACCCGGTTTGCGTAATTATAAAACTATTAATAGTTGGTCGATGATTGCCTGCACAAACGTGCTCGTGATATGTTATTATGTATATTACGTTATATTATTATCAGCTATATTCAGCTATATCCCGATAAAAACCACTTTTTTTTTTTAATCGATCTTCTCCATCCATTCTATTATAATAATTACACCGTAGCCAGTTTCCTATCGGTTTCGTCAAAGAAAATGATTTAAACGTGACTTTCGGTTTGGTTTTTAGATTCTGAACGGAGTGATGGAATCTATTGATTTTACAATGATGTGTGTTTTTTTTTTTATTTTTTTTTTTTATTATTTATTTATTTATTTTTTTTATTTTTTTTTTTTTGTATTTGACGACACCTTTTTGGTAGTAAAAATACTTCGATTTTTTGAACCAGCAATTTTTCTGAAAGGAAAGTGAATGTAGATGGTACTTGGGTGAATCAAAAATCCAAATTTTTCAATCCTTTTTTAAAAAATTGAATAAAACGATAAAAAATTACGAAAAACAAGAAATTTTACGCAAAATCACGTTTTTACAAAATACATTTTTTTAAAATGCTCTAACTCAAAAACGAAAAACCGTAACAACATGAAATTTTCACCAAATCTTTATATTGGCATTCTCTATACATAATTAAGTTTTCAAAGAATTTGGATATATTTTGACTTATTTATAGACAATTTAAATTTTCGATTTTTGTAAGTTTTTTTTTTTTTTAAATATCTATAAAATGTTTTTGGTTGTCCGAAAACCCTTGAAAATGTATTAAAGGATTAATTATAAGTTATACAAATTGTAACTAAAAAATATCGGAGATGGTTCACTCAAATTTTTTTTATAAGCTCATAAAATTCAAATTTGTATAAAATATGTTAAAATCGCGATAATTTGCAAGTTATTTTGTAGTTGAAAATTGATAAAATTTTTTTCTGTTTATACTTAAGGTTCAAAATCTTAACACTAGGTTGTCCATAAGCTATTCTTCAAAAATATGTAAAAAAATTTCTATCAGACTTAAAAGAAAAAATGTTATGACTGTTTGAAATTTAAATTTTTACAAAATTGCATTATAATTCAATTTAAATATAAAATACTATATTATTATATACACATTTTAAACAAACATATTAACTCCGTTCAGAATCGTTATTTGTATACAATAATATCTATCATTTTTTTTTTTTTTTGTATATAAATTATATATTTACAATCTATTAATACAGAATAATAAATCCTAAGTAGGTATGATGTTATTTAATTAATAACATTAAATTTAAATATTTGAATAGAATGGTCCTCAGCAACGCTACCGGGCAAGAATAATATTACACTATTTACTATATATTTATATCAATATATTTTTATTTTTTTCTCAATAATAGCAAATAATGGTTAATCTTTAATCCTGTAAAATGTCCATATATACCGTTTATCGTATAATTTTCTAATAATTAGTCATATGATCTTTTTGTAACATCTCTGCGATGTCGTTGCCAATAAGAGTTTTGAGATGTATATAATAATATAACACATGAAGTCTACGGTAATCATATTTGCCGTAGCTGTTATCTGCAGTGTTCGAATGCTTTATTTTTTTTTAATATTTTTTCCGACTTAGTGCAAAAGCAGTATATATCGTAGGAATTACTAATGACAACATTGTCAAATTTTTTAACGATGAATAAAAATGGATACGCGTATGCCCGTGCGTATCAGGTGCACGCGAAAACAAGTTACGTTTCGGCGACATCGTGAAATCGCATCTCGGCAACACATATAAGCTACACAAAATGACTAAATATAATTATTTTGTCCATTGACAAAATATACCATGCAAGTGTGCGAATGTGTGATGGTTTGTGGGAACAACTTTCAAAATCTAATCTAACACTATATTATTACACGTTGTTGGGAAACTAAAACACATTTGAGATATGTAAGAATGTAATTCTGGAAACGCAATATGTATAATAATTAACATACGTACCTACGTATGACTACAATTAATAATACATACTCTACCTAATCCGTGTTAATACTAGTTATGTCTAACTATAATATTATTCGTATATAATGATTATATTGTGTTGGCCAGTGTCTCTGGGATGGATTTAGTTTTTTTCGTATCTTCATCGTCATCAGTAAACGTCAAATTATGTTATATCACATCCGAAGGATATCGCATCTGTATGTATATAATAGGTTATCCGAGGACGAGAAACGATGATTTTTTTAGTAGAAAATTATATAAATAGTTTTTTCTGTATACACCAATATAATGTATCTATTGTTTTAGATTGAAGAATTTTTATTTTTTCTCTATTTTCGCGACAATATGCACACTTCAAAAAGTGCATTTCTCCCAGTTTAATGTCTAAAATCTTCCGATTGAATAATAAATGCAATTAGGTATCAGTATAAGTTGATCGAATGAGTGAATTGTTTTATTCATTCGTAGCTTATTATCAATAAGCATATTTAGAAATAAATGTATTTATTGTTATTACGACAAAATGAAGTAGTTTTTTTTTAATAATCATCAAATAAAATGTACTATGCGTGAGTTAACGGTAATAAAAAGTTTAATTTCTAACTAGGTATGGTTGATGACCACTTTTAAATAATTTTTTGATTAACGCTTTGTTTTTTTTTTTTCGTCGAACGTATCTCCGCATGTTATGTATGTATTTGTCTACATGATTATAGATTTGAAATACAATAACCAAACCATCGTACACCATTATATACAGTATAGTTTAATAATAATTTATTATAAATTAAGCATCTATATTAAAATTTACAATGTACAAATAATACGTGCACACACTCTGTATATAGTATTATGATGTGGACTTTGAATAATAAATCGTTACGTTTAGAATACTCGGAATATAATAGATTTATAGTCCATCATTACAGTTGTAGTGGTACAAAGTAATGTTGCTTTGTTGGTACACCAATTTCGCACTGCAATACGCAGCATGAATATAGATTTGTCAAAAATAAGGCCAATGTTGAGTTTGATAGTTCACCAAATCCACACAACGCAATAGCATATAATACTGTTATTTAAGTGCGCCGTAATTGTTTTATAACAGAATAATAACATTTTCGAATTTTATCGCCTAATAGTAAATACCAATAATAATACGTTGTTTTCGCTTTAAAATCATTTTTCTCCCTAGCATCGCCGCCGTCACGCATTATATCATTTAACTATACCTACCTACATGTGAACTGGTGATCTCTTAGCAATAACATTTAACCATAAGCATAATTTGAGGGAACTAAAGGGGCCTTATTCCAAATTATCTTCCTCCACAATTAACATAATATAAAAGATAAACGAAAAATAAAAAATGTTATTATGTAGTTATTTAAAATAATAATATCGTTTTAAATGTGCACATTCTTATAAATGATCCAAAAACTGCATTGACGATTGTTGGAAATTTTTAAAAAACGATCACGTACACTGACACGTATTGCGTATTGTCACTGTGTGTGCGTGTGGGGGGAGGTTGAATTGGTTGAATTAGATGTTACACTATTTTTTAGTTTTTATTAATTCATATGTGCACCTGTATAGTGCACAATACATATATAATTTAATATGTATACTTAATAATACATTGATAATCCAAAATCAACAATTAGTTCTATATAGGTACGCGATTGTACCTACGTATATGTATACTTATGTAAATAATAATAAACAATACCATCTATCTGGCTGTGGGCATATATTATATATCAGTACGCAAAGAGACTCAAGTCGTATGCACACAGTGAACAATACATAATACGAATATAATATAATAATTAATAATAGCAGGTATATGTATAATATATATATATATATATATATTATAATTTTTAATAATAGTGATGCATTTATATTTAATAAACAATTAAGCGCATGTTTCAATCTGGCGTATCCATGGGGAGGTGGTTGGGTTCAGAACTACCCCTCCCCCTTAAACCTGAGATAGTAAATTAACTTTTATATGAAACACAGTTTTTTCTTTAACATTTTATATTTTTAAAATTTTGACTTGGAAATCATATTATTAAACATTTGTATAATCCTGTCTCTTGGAGGAACGCGATTATGTCCGGTAATTGGAGAACTGGTCCCAGTGTGTCGTATACATCGTTGGATAGGTGGTTCCGATTTCTTGCGTCGAGGTATGAAAGACACTCCGTGAAAATATGTTTTATAGTTAATTTTATCCGGCATGTCTTACACAGAGGAGGCTCATCTCAGGATATTAAGTAACCGTGTGTTAATCTAGTGTGGCCTATTCTTAATCTGTTGATGATAGTTTCCTTTTTCCTATCAGAAAAATAGTTAGGCCAGTGAAGAATTTAATTTGATTTAATTTCGTTAAGTTTTGTTTTTTGTTTTACCCATTCAAAATATTGTTCCTAACATAAATATATTATCATTATATTGCACTGGTATTTCTTCTTTTCGTGATAACTCGTGCGAGACATGCATCTATACATCTTATCGCGATTATTTTTTCCGTCGTTTTGTATTTTTAACGAATCGCGCTCAACACTATGCGCTTCGAATTTAAACGACCACAATAGCTTTATGTTTTAATTTTTCTCGGCAATCATGTACCGAATGTTTAAACGAGTACCTATAATATTGTACATTCTTTTGACCGAAAATTGAATAAATCTTATTATATATTAGGAAATTGTCTGAACAAACGTCGGTCGGTTTTATTGATTACGAAAACTATAATGTTATAATATTATGTCGTCCGCCTACTCAATCGTCGTCCAAAGATACAGATTGCGTCGATAAACAGTTGACTGCAGTATACACGTGACTACACGAGGTGCGTAGAATTTATATATATACATATATGTATTTAGGTGTTACGCACCAGTCTATGTAGTATAATAATAAAAATAATACACAAAATAATGTACCTACACTATCTATAATCGCTGTATTAGTCCTTATATGAAACAACACGCCTAAATTTTCCGCGTAGTTAAGCTACATATTTATTCATCCACGCGTAGTGTATATACCTTAACATTCTCCGTGCACATATTATTTAATCCACTCAAATACAACAATAAGAATGATTATTTTATTGGCAATAATATGATAACATATTTATTTATATGTTTGGTATTTTAAAATAATAGACTAGTGACTACACTTCCATCATTATTATAAACATACTTGAAAATATTTTAAAATAATACATAATGTAGTCAAGATGTCAAAACTATTCACAATTTATACCAATATTTTAAACACACACACACACACACACACACACACACACACACACACACACACACACACACACACACACATATATATATAGGTTATTTTAACAAATCAGCGCTAAAATAGCGTTGAACAAAATTATATTTAAGTCGTGAGAACTGTCATCCAACAGAATTTACAGTAGCAATTTAATATTGTTAAAATTATCTTAGTAAGTAAGTTTACGTATATTATGTAGGTCATTATAAAGAGAGAAGACTAAACAGATAAAGAACTCCGACAGTGATCGTGTGACTCCATCGTTATAGGGAGTATACCCACATAAAATAAATTTAGTCAATACTTAATAGATCATAAACTTCATTAAATGAATATTCATAAAATTATTAATAAAATTTATTTATTATTAATAATATGACTCCATCATAAAATAATGGAGTCACACGATCATTATCGGAGTTTTTTATTTTTTTAGTCTTCTCTCTTTATAATGATCTACATAATATACTTATACTTACTGACTAAGATAATTTTAACAATATTAAATTGCTACAGTAAATCCTGTTGGATGACAGTTCTCACAACTTAAATATAATTTTGTTCAACGCTATTTTAGCGCTGATTTGTTAAAATAACCTATATATATATATGTGTGTGTGTGTGTGTGTGTTTAAAATATTGGTATAAATTGTGAATAGTTTTGACATCTTGACTATATTATGTATTATTTTAAAACATTTTCAAGTATGTTTTCTATACATCGATTCAATCGGCGTATACGACAAAGGTAATAATTATAGTATCGTATTATTACGTAATTAATGCGGGTATTCTTAGAAGTTCAAGATTTTCCTATAGAATGAACATACTTGCTACTTTATGTAAATAAACGAATCTGGTATAAGTATGTAAATTTGCAAAATTAAAAAAGCTATATTTAACTCCCTAAAAGTGCCGTGTGATTATTTTTGTACAAATGACCTTCATACAATCTTATTGTATGTACGATTATTTAATATCAGATGATATTATACATTATTTATTTTATTTCATGACAAAGACGTTTAAATAAACAACTATTCATAACACGCGTATTATTATACACATTTAAATGACGAAAGGAATGGCTAGGCAATACGCGGTATCTCATTAGAATCCGATAATGGATCACACAGAGAGAGTATAAAAGGGTTTGAACTCCCACGACAAGAATGGGTGACCCATAATCGTTTGAGAACGGGGTGCGGAAGATTATGAAGAATTTGACGAATAACCCGAAACGCATGGTTGTGGGAATGACAGCCGGACTATGAGGCATATCTGCACAGACGAATGCCTGAATAGAAGACCATTTGAGTTGGACATAAACGGAATTAATTAATAATTACGAAGGAAACCATTGGATGGATTAAGTCTCGGAACATTAAAATCTAAACTTAACTTTGTTTGATTACATACTATTTGTCGTATTTTTATATTAATGCATTATACTCGTATTTTATGAATGTTACTAGAGGTTTTTTTTATCGTCACACGAATATATACATGTGTATATATTTGACTTAATGAAATTTAATATACCACTGATGTTATAATAATCATTTTACCGAAAATTATACATTGCAACTAAACTGAAAACTTATATATATATTATGTTATATTATATTGGTATGATATGTTTTTTTTTGACATTTAATGTTCTTGGGTATATTATGAGAATAGCTCTAGCTGGACTTTAAATTTAAATTAATATTAACAAAATTATTTCTGTGCTTTAGTTCGTCCTATTTCAGAGTATGGTGCTATTATCTGGAGTCCACATACAGCCACCGATGCTTGTCCGATTGAGAGAGTTCAACGTGGATTTCTGTAGTTGACCGGTTCTGTATTAAATATTCTTCATGCTCCTCTTGACTACTCATCTCTTTATATAGATACACTTGCTGATCGCCGAGTTGCCTTAGGTACCAAGTTCTTAAAAAACTTGCTTGGTGGTAAAATTAACGATAAGATAAGAGAGTTACTCTTATCTTTAATTAATTTCAAAGTTCCTCAAGGACAGTCTAGACACCATGTTCCTTTCTTTATTATTTTTTGAACTAATAATTATCTTTTAAATGGACCACTTAAACGGCTTATGAAAAATACCAACGATGACACCTCCTTTAATTTCTAGATGTACATTTATTGTTTATACTTTATATCATACATATTGTTATACCACTACTTATATTTTTGTTTTATGTTTAAAAACTAGTATTTTTGTAGTACAAGGGTCAAATCCGTTCAATTAAATAAATAAATAATAAGATATATATAGTACCCGCTTAATTTGTTGTAAATTATATGTGTAAAACGGATAGTAATAATATATATAGGTAAAGATCAACGGAGTGAATAAAACGTTTTTCGGGGGTAAGCCTTTCAATGGAATGAGAAAAATTGGAAGAACTCTGATACATAAGTAAAAAAAAAAAAAAACAATGTATTTACATAATAATAATTATTTTTATTGAAAACAAAATGAACATAAATGTCATAGAATTACAATCGTCATTGATGTCGTAATAGCGCAGATTTTCCCGTAATCATCGACAGGGTCTTAAAATATTATATATTCCATAGTTTCACTATTGGAAATATATATATATATATATATATATATATATATATATATTATGCCACTGAGGTTTATAATATATCATGTCTGAAGATTAATGGTCGCGGTTTGCACGAGTACATTCCAGAAATGAATCGCTAGAAACGCCAATGCACAATAACAGCGTTTGGTTCCAGAAACGTACACGTGCACAAACGTACGACATTAATACTAGGAACGTTAATTTTAAGAGCTGATGTTTGAACTTTTAATGATACACTCGTACACATATAGTCGACTATAACATCATCAACAAAATAGAAAATATGTATTTCACGTGTTATTTATTGATGGAAAAGCAAGATCCTGTACAAGACTTTGGAAAATATTGCGCAGTTTTGACATCGTTGAAACGTGAACGTTTTTGAAGCCGTTCAATTTATCCGTTTAGCTGAATGGCAATGCATTCATTATGAGGCTTGAATGTATATTTTAAGTATCAACAATAAATGAAGAGCCCACGAATTCAATTTGCACCTGCGCTCATCTAGTTCTAGCTACAGTTCGGTACGTTCACTGTTTTCTTTTCCGGTCGAATTTGTCGACCATTCTCATCACCGATCCAAACTTCGGATTGATCTTTCTTGGCACGGCCATCATTTCCATTTTGTCGGTCAAAGATACTGGGTTGTTCGTGGGCTGAATTTCACGAGTGACAGTTCCCCGGTGAATTTCTCCGCCACCCAGCGAAGCGGTACCCGGTGTAAAGTTTTTCTGTGAACCGTGTTAAACACATAACATTATATACAAGCGCATCGATTACAATGTATTTTTTACAATCAACGATAATACTGTACAATCAATACGTGCATGTCATTAACTGTTTGACGAACGCAAAAGTTGAGAAAGGTTATTTTTTCCTCGACCTATATTTTGACCACACTTACAGTTGCATTCTCTACGACATTCCCGTGGCTATGGATTGCATCTACCAGTCGTTCAACTGCGCCAGACATCACTTTTGCATCCGATCGATCCCGTGATTTGTCCGCACATATTCTCGCCGCGTTCGGTGGCCACGTCTTGTTCAGTCGGCTTACACCGTGAGACGCCTTTAAAGCTTTTATACGAAATCCTAATTCCGGTGCCGCTGGAGACATAATAGTGGTCGCTGTCTTTTGACCGACCATGTGCGACGAATCCGAAGACGTTTGAAATGCTCCTAATCGATCCTTCACACTTGACACGTCATAATACGGAGGTTTTTCGAAGACTTTTCGTCGTTCGTTCACCACTGTCGAAGCGTTATTGGACCGTTGAAATGATCGCAATCGATCCTTTATGCTAGGTACGGCCAAAGAACTTTGGAAGTTTTTCCTTTGGTTGCAGTTTGCGTTTGTCCAAGCTATATGCTGTTCAAACGCTAACATGCGATCCTGTATACTTGATACATCTTGAGACATCTTCACACAAGCAATATAGTTTAGTACCGGGCATGTCTCCATTACGACGGTATCATGGACTGCTTTTTCCATTTTTGATTTTCACCGGTAGAAAACAAGAAAAACAACGAAATAATAATTTAATTTGAATAACGAATAATAAGACTTATTATATAGAACGAGTAAATCTTGTCCACAGTAATATTATGCGCAAATATTGTACTTGAATAAACAGCAAATTCGTCAGTAAATAATTATACGGTCATATAATGTATATTGTCGTAAATATATACGTAAAAATTGAACAGTGAAATTTGATGTCATAGCAACGATATGCTTACATGGTTTTTGTTTATTGTTTTGCGATTTGTGGCCAGCCAACAACGTGCAGAAAAAATGTAAATCTATTTCACTATCGGAAAAGAAATCAATCAACATTAAGAGCCATCAACCGAGCCGTAATTATATTAAATTGAACGTACCATTTGACTTGCTGCGAGTGTATTTAGCATCACGGATAGGATATTGCTATTATTAGATTATATATTAGATATTTAAGTCTAGGTGTATCATTAGAAGACAAACCCGTAGTGAGTACATGATACAAGGGACGTAAATCTAATGATAAATTTGATAATCACTTTCCTGGAATGGACGTGTAATAGTGTTAAGCTAGGTAAAGTGTTCGTGTTTGCATAAATCATTAAAGTGACCAGGTTCGGATATTATTTTTATTTTGCAAACATAACATTTATAAGTAAGTTAATGAATTTTTATAATTTGTAACATAAAACTACAGTACTTACTAGTTAATCCTCTAACAATATAATTTACTATAAAACTCTGGTATAGTTATCAAAAATACTATCAACGCGCGTGCGTGTATTGGTATTTTAATTCGTGGTTTTATCCCCGGAGTAAAAGCCATAATTGGTCGTAAAAGGGAATACATCATGATGTTTACAAGACAAACATTGAAAATTAATTTAAAAGTTGAAATATTTTTACCCGTATTATGTAAATCGTAACTTACTGAGAATAATATTCAATTAAACAGCATTACGAACAAACTATTGTTCAATGCGTTATAAGTATTAAGTTGCATCATCGATTTAGATCGGTTGACATAAACATAGATTGCGACGCTGAGTTTGCAACTAAATATTTCCAAGTGCCAAGTTATGTCTTAAGTTTATGTCTTTCACTCGTTCATAATCTCCCATAATACACTGTGATTTTATTGACAATTATGATCTTATGCATGCAGGTATATAATACTGTCTTGGATCTTGTCTTTAGATTTACTACTTCATGAGATCCTAGACCTCATATTGTTATGATATGTTGTAAGACATTTAAGGTTAATGGTTATATTATGCATAATATTATGAGAATAGCTCTGAACTTTATACTTAAATTAGTATTAAAAACACTCTTTTTGTGCTTTAGTTCGTCCTATTTTAGAGTATGGCGCTATCATCTGGAGTCCACATACAGCCACCGATGATTGCCTGATCGAGAGATTGCAACGTAGATTTCTGCGGTTTGCCGGTTCTGTATTAAATATTCTTCATGCTTCTCATGACTACTCATCTATTTCTGAACATCTTTATCTAGATACACTTGTTGATCGCCGAGTTACCTTTAAGTACCAAGTTCTTAAAAAACTTGCTTGGTGGTAAAATTGACTCTCTTGTCTTTAATTATTTTAAAATTCCTCTAGAACAGTCACCATGTTCCTATCTTTATTCTTTTTGCACTACTAACCATCTTTTAAATGGACCACTTAAACGGCTTATGAAAAACACCTCCTTTAATTTCTAGTTGTACATTTATTGTTATACCACTATTTATATCTTTGTTTTATGTTTAAAAACTATTATTTTTGTAATACAAGGGTCTATCCCGTTCAATTAAATAAATAAATAAATAAATCGCTATCATATTGTATATATGGTTTAAATGTGTCCTGGTATAGGCTCGTAATATTTTTGCACGGTTTCAATTTTTGTTTTTTTTTTACTTTTTTTATAATATGATACAATATACTATATAAATACGTGCTCGGTCCTGTATTATTGTATTCCATTTCGACGTTTAAATTCGTTTTCGTGTATGACGGACTAGCGCCACGCACATTATAGGCTCTTCGCTGCGGCTATATTATATTATATTACGTAATACACTGAAATACGCACCAACACACTACGTCACTACGCACACCTGGTAGACATTTACGATGAATAGAAACGCCTGCGTGAACACGTTATTTCACTTGTGTAGTACACATTATTATTGAACAAAAACACGATGTCAATACAATGCTATATATCATAACAATAATATCGTAAAGATGTATACTGTATAATAGTGTCCGTATTCGATAAGATATGTGTATACCGAATCGGGTCGTTGTACCATCATTTAAATGGTCTTTGACACCGCGAATCATCCGCGCAGATACATAACAATTTATAATATTATTCAGTTGTTCACTACACACTGTACAACACGCTTTTGCAATAATTGACACGTGACTTTTACAAAATTTTATTTTGTACAAAAAACTATACCTATAGAAATAAAACATATCCACGTGCCATTGTAAATTTGCAAATAATCCGTTAACGCTCGGTTTTCTGCCTTAAGTCTTTGTCCCAGATTTTCAAGTGCAGTATAAATGCATTGTGTGTGTATATGTGTTTTGTGAAATGGCATTTTGTATGTATACGTATACCAAACGAATAAGCAACTAACGTGCTAATAATAATAATAATTAAAAATGTTCCTAATCGTCTATATATATATATATATATTAATATTGTATATGGAATTATTATACCTATATAAAAAACATATTATTTACACGTAGTGTATTGTAATATACTAAAAGTTGGTTGCACAGGTGGTCAAATGATTTTTGTCACGTGGGGGGATGTGGTTTATTTTGAAATATGCAATTTTTTTCTTTTTTTTGAAAAATATTTCTCAAAATTTATAATATTAAGTATTGGAAAAGGTAATAAGGGGGAACATGTCATCTCACCCCTTAGCCCCGTTTGATCTTTACTGGTTAGTTTCTACTTTATTAATAGTTAGTTACACTTATAGTATTACACTAATACATAATATTATAAATTTTGACAAATATTTATCAAAAAAAAAAAAAAAAGAAATTGAAAATTCAAAAATAAACCACCCCTTTCACCCTGACAAAATCATTTGACTAACTCTTAATATATTATAATACACTGCGTGTAAATATTATATATTTTGAATATAATTATTCTATATACAATAATAATAATATAATATACATATATAGGCGATAAGGAACATTTATAATTTGTTATTAGGTCATAGGAAGGACATATCCGCTCTCACTACCCCTCCCCACCAGTTCGATCTTCACTGGTTAGTTTTAATTATGTTTGTATTGAAAATCTCTGCCATATAATATATACATATATGTATACACATGCTATTATATTTGTCGTTCGTCGGGGGAAATTTCTGCGCGCACGCCGCGGTTTTATGATTTCCGTGAAACGATTATTATTATTTTTCTTATATTATGAAGCGTATCGTTCGAAACCGGGAACGTAATAATAATATGTACGAATATTAAAATATAAACCTATCGCGAACGCGTTCTTATAATAACCACGCGTTGTTGTCAGTACGTCACGTGGAAATTGCTGTTGCAGCTAAATAAAAGTGTATATTGAAAGGCGGCTATTGGAAAGAAAAAATCAACGGAATCAATTTAAAAATCTTGATAAGGTTTTCACGCCAGGACCCGGATAAATAATGAATAGAAGAAAATCCCGGGTTCTTGGCCGAGATTTACAGCAGCAGCAGCAGCAGTAGCAGCACTGACGTCTACTGCTATACGGTGGTTGTATCCGGGGGCAGAGGGCGAAAAGAATGTGTGCCGTGGCACAGGAGGTGGTAGGAGTCTTATATTCGAGGGTAAGCGTGGAAGAGAAAGAAGGAATGGAAAAGCTGCCGAACGAGTATAGCAGGGAGTGGAGAACGACAGAAAAAAAGGACGAAGAAAATAAATGTGCAGACTAAATTCCTTAAAAAAAAAAAAAAAAACGTGAATGGGAAAAGGGAGCAAGGGAGCGAGGATCTTAAGAAGTCCCTTTCGACTTCGTAAGTGTTTTTATATATATATATGTAATACATAAAATCGCCTAGGGAGATTTTCATCCCTTTTTTCCTTTTTTTCTTCTCTCTCCGTTCTCCTTGCTCTATACCGATTCCGTCCCTCTGCTCCCTCCCTTACCCACACGTCTATCGCAACGACACGGAATAACCCTCCCCGTTTTTCTTCTCCCCTTACGCCGCACGTGTATAGTCGTATCTGTTCGACTAAGATATCTCCTCCTATCTCATTGCACGCGCGGCGCACCCTCCTCGATCGTATATACGTATAAATCCTATAGTGTCACCATGGTGACGATGACATCTTTTTTCTTCTTTTTTTTTTTTTAACCATTTTCCTTCTCTTTTCTACCACACACACACACACACACACACACACACACACATGTATATATATATACGCAACTTTTTCTTATCGTCGCCGCTGCCGTCGTAATAATTTCCGTACGTGTATTATTATTCACTGTTTTTGACGTTTTCATTTTGTATAAAGAGCGTATCCCGCGGAGATGTTTTGACGTTTCCAACAGTATACGTGCCTGTGCATATGCCTACACGCATTTCGTAGATGTAATATATTATTACTGTACAGTAATACATGTTGTATTCATAAATGCATGGATTCCGTGCTTTCGACGGATTTCACCTTTGTTCCACGTAAAGTGTTTGTTGATATATTTTTATATTTTACCCATGACTAGGCATTGGATAGCGATTATGTACCCCTTTATAATACATTATCTATGTGTTGTTCTACTGAGAATATAACCCTCTTAAGAAAAAATTTTCCGCTTCCAAGAATCTATAAGATTTTCGTTATACTATTTACTAAAAATCAAATTGAATTTGCAAGTCTAAATAATACTAAATAAATCTAATTTTACTGGCACATTATTGTTATTAAACTTTTGTACATGGAATACAACAAATGTTATATCATTCAAATTTGTATATTAGTAACGATAGCCCAATTATTTTTTTGATTTAATAATTTAATATAAATCTTATTCGCCGCTTATTGACGTCAAAACCAAAAGTAACATGTTGTTTATATATTTTATTCCAGTTGAACAAAACTGTTTAAATACTTTTGAAACACATCAATTGATATCGGTTTAAATGCACACGTCATATTATTAAGCTAGATTGAAAACAAGACGGTTTTATATGATTGGTATTCAGGAGTATGGCTGAGGGCTATTATACAGGTTAGTTTTTTTTTTTCATTTTTACTTTTACTTCATTATAATTGAAAATGTCAAAGTGACACCAGAAACAGGTCGATGAAAAGTTTTGATTTAAAAGTTCAAAATGATTTAAAAATAATATTTTATGCGCGTGGAAAAAATATTATATACAAATACAATACACATATTACATATATTAGTATTATATATTTATATATGTACATTCTCCCAAGCAATTGTTTTTTCTTCATGATTTGTCCCTAAAAGTGATTATTAATAATATATATACAGTATGGTGTATAGGTTTTCTTTTTACTCGATCTTGCCAAAACTGCTTAGGTAAAGCATTCATCAGGACCTCATTCTAGGTATTTTAAATAGTTTTAAATATACAAAAAATTAGACCACGCACTTGCTCTTGGGAAAATTAAAAGGTCATATGAAAGGTTATTATTCTCCATGGTTTTTCTTTTCGCCAAAACGCGAACTATAAATCGAGACTAAAAATGTAATCTCTCCGCAAAGTACATACAATAGGTCCGCGATGTCTATTTCTACGTGGTAGACGCGTTGTGGAACTTTCACTGAATTTATACGGCTATCATTTTGATTAGTGTATAAAAAACATAATCTTAAAACCAATATACGCACCATTTATCGTTCGGCTTAGAATTTTAAAACAATTTCGCTCCGTGCTATACGGCAATATCGTCTATAATATTATGTAGATCGTTGGCTTACATTTTATATTATACTCTCACAGTGTTTCCCGGGGTAGCCTTGAGAGAATATACATTCAGAAAACGACAAAAAAATGAAAATAAAATCCGAGCCTGTTCAAAAATTCCAAAAGCGTCGTTTAGCGTCGGTATCGCGCGCGCGCGTAACAATGAAAATCCCGAAAACAGCTTCACCACTGAAGTCGTTTATTTTTTTTTTTTTTTTTTGCTTATTATTTTTATTTTTATATATATATTTTTTATATTTTTTTTTTGTCACGTGTATGCGTGCAAGCTCTTCCGACAGGATGCGACGATCCACAGTGGTTGTAGTTGCGACGGAGTCGGGGGAGGGGGGAGACCGGAGGTGTGTGCGACGCGAATACCCGGGAAAGCTGCTGCTGCGTGCGACGAAATAATGAAAAGAAAATAACCTCGAGACGATAACGACGGGACGAACACCACCGTAATACGTGCGGGGATGGTGTTATTGTTATTATTATTATTATTATTATTATTATTTCGCTTCTTCTTTTAAACGCGTGTTCTCGCACACACAATACGTATACTACACACACGCAGTATCTTTGTATATACGTAGCACCGTATACATCAAGTGTATACGGTATGCTTGTATTATATCATTTTAATATAATTATTATGCCGTGCATATTATATAATATTGCAAAGACGCGATAAAGGGCGCACGAAAAAAAAAAAAAAAACACAAAAACCGGATAAACGACGCGCTGTTAACATATATAAATGGGTCCCTGCAGCCGCAGTTCAGTCGTTGGTCGATCCAACCCGGAGGGTCTTGCGAACTTCAAATCGATATCGCAGACCGTCGCCGTATTCCTCCATATGTACATATTTAAGTACGTATATGTACAGTAGGTGTACTGTTGTTATTGTTATAAGTACGGTGTGTATAATATTATACTTTCGCAGTGGCCATAAATTCTCGAAAAATTTCCCATTACACGCGCGTAATGGCGCGGACTTGAGGGCTTGTGCAGCCCTAAACACTACTGCGCCATATGGACGATTGTTTTTATAAATTAAAATATGTTATAATATAATGATTTACGGAATATTTACGGAAATACCAAAATTATCTAAAATTATTTAAAAAATACATTAAGTTCAACTTCAAGTCGGCACGGGTTAACTTTATTTGATTGACTTAAAATTTCTTGCAGTTCAATTTTATATGTGTGCACACCGATTTATGGGGTGAGACCAAAAATATTTTGAAATTTAAAATTAAGGAACACCATAATAATATAATATAATATATATATATATATATACATCTGTAGTACATTCGGGCACTTTTGACATTATAATGCACTTTTATATTAATGATGGTTAACGATATATAATTTCAATATTATTGATATCGTATTGAAAACCGTCCAACTAACACCTATATACTAAGTTATATTTTGATTGTGTAATTATTTTTAAGTTCAACAAATGATTAAAACTATAAGAAATCCATATTCCAGTTACGATCACGGTTCAGTTAGTATACGTATCAGCTTATCAATGTATTTTAATTTAATAAGATTATATGTTATTTGATCATGCTGAAATAAATAAACAAATAAATAAATAAAGGCCAATATCTATAGTAGGCGTGTTCCCTATCTATGTGCCTATCAAAATTCCCCGATACTTCTCAATAGTACATTAGTACATATATCTATATAATTAAGAAACCTTTTTTGCCTTCTGGAGTTTTAATGTGTGATTAAACAATTTCGAATGAATAAATTCAGGCCATAACCATTAAAATTCGTATAATTTATCATATTATCGTCTGAGGAGTTAAAAAAAAAATGTACGCCATGTTAAAATGTTTATTTTTTTTTTTTTTTTTTTCATCGGTTCACTGCACACTGCGTCACTGCCTGAACTTTAAACGATTATAATTTTAGTCGCATAACTATTATTTGTTGAATTTTAGATAATAATCTAAAATCAAATATCTAAAATAACCTCTTATAGAAATACTAATAATAAGGATAGTATAGTATAAGGATCATAATAATATACTGTTTAATAGGGAATTCAAATATTTTTTCTATCGTTAAATTTAATTCTCTGAATAAAATGTCTTGAATAACATTTGTACCTCTAGGTTTAGGATTACCTGACAGCTATCCTTTTTCTTATATTACGTAATTAATTATACAAAATATTCGAACAATTATATGAACATTTCAAAGTGATATAAATATCATCAAGTAGGATCCATCTTGAGAGATTCGGAATTTGTGAACACTACAATTCCATCTAGATTTCGAGAATACTCATAATGGCCATTTTCCCTTGGGAAAACATCAATAAAATTATGGAATAACTCCGATTAAGTATTTTTTTAAATTTTTTTTTTTAATCGAATAAGAAATATACAATCTATACAAATAGCACAATAAGTATATGTGATGTGATTAAGCAGATAGAAGTCACCTTAAATTGAGCATAAATTATGATTAGTTTTTATCCGTGATTTGATAGAGAAGGAGGATTGAAATGAGAACAGAAAAGGCGAAAAATATAAGGGCTCGAATCAAATATAGAAACCACATTTTAAGTTTAAAAAACCATCAATTATTTATGTACAAATCAGAAGACATTTTAAATTAAGGAGCCTGTGCCCGAACTTTTTTTTTTTTTGCTCAAAAATATGGCTTTCCAGGTCTCATGCCTTGTAAATTCATCCGATTTCAATGATTTCTTTTTCATTCGAAATGAGAAGACTTTTTAAAAGGTGGATTGGACTTTGATATTCAAAAATTTATTTTTAGCTCCCAAAGTTTGAAAAAAATGTATATTCTATTTTAACAGTTCTTCATTCATTCATTTTATTTTGTTATATTATTTACTTTTTGATACCTATAGTGTAACAGTATATTTTTTACTCTATAAAAAGTATTACTCGTTACTGAACTTTTCAATTAGCATCAAAAGCATATGTATTCTTTGAAGATGATTCGTATTGGGTAAGTATATTGACAATAAATAGCTTATTTATGTACCTACATTAAACATTTGCATCCTTACACGGATGTTTATTTTATATTATAAAGTGTCTCTCAGTTTTTAAGTTCTTATATAAACATGAAATGGAAAAAAAAATCTAATCTAGGTCGATACTCCAATGAACCTAATAGGAAACTTTTAAGGAGAAATATTGCAGTTAGAAAATAAATTAGCAAAGAATATTCTACTTTTTATTATAATCTTCATACCAATCATGTATGAATGATAATTTAATATGTCTGGGTTAGATGTTTTTTCTGTGCTTCAAAATGGAAGAAACGGTTTACTTTTGTCTGCATTGTTCACAAGAGAAAATGTTATTAAAAAACATTTTGCCATCTCCAGAGCCTATTTTTTTTCTCTGTTGTCACTTAGTCAAGTAAACGTGAATTTTTGAAGGAGTATTTATCAAATATTCATTTTTATACTAATGCATTTTAAATTACGTATTTTATGGAAAAAAAGATCAAAATTGTTTCAAACAAACTTTCAAAGCTGAGGGGCAAATTAAAATTAACAAAACAAGCGTATACTCATGTAAACGAATTTGTAAATAAAATTAGTTTCGTTTAATAAACAGTACAATTTAGTTCGAAATCTAACATGGACTAAGTAGCGCAATCCAGTTTGAAATTTGTAATAAAATTATTAATTGTTCATACAATCGATCAATTATTTAACAGTGATCAGACGATCACAATATTATACTCTTTATATATAGGAAGAATGCAGGTAGACGCCAGGAAGAACTTTTTAATATTTAAGTCTCCATCGTGAGTCAAATATAAAACCTAGCAAATATGACAAGCATGATTTTTACCAGAAATGGTTCACAATTTAAACCAAATAACGTATAAAATATTTTTTCATAAACCATAGAATAATGAACATAATAATGATAATAATATTATAAATTAGTGGTTGAATTATAAGTTATAACAATATTCATAGTTATAATTTTTTTGATACCTTAACAATTTATTTAATATATACCTTGTCAATTTAATTTGTTATACCTACCATTAAATTTATTAATTTGGTAGAATATAACAGCATTATTGATTGATAGATAAGATGTATCAAACTCATTTAAAATATAAAACATTGTAATATTTTGAAATTTTTTGTTAAAATATGATTCTCTAATACCCAGCTCCAATAAACCTTCTATAGCTATCAAAGCAATTGAACCCAAAGGTAAATCGATGCTACTTCATGAATTGTTAGCAAATGAAAACTTCTTTGGTACTTAGAGTCCTTTTTATTTACTTATTGTGTGTTTGAATTGGATCCGGTTTTCATATAGTTTTCGAATCGATTCTAATTCAATTTTAGTGCTATTTTTTAATTTTATGTATTATTTTTGGATTTTTACCTATGATTTTAATCAAAGTTGGTCATATTTTTTTAAATTATTTAAATTTCGTTTCATATAATATGACCATTTTTGATTTTTTAAATATTTTTAATAGAATATTCAAAGTAAATTAAGAAAATAATTTGGTATAAGTATATAAAAATCAAATTTTTCTATTCTATCTATAGTCATCCAGCCGGAACAGACTTACCACAGTGTATAACGACACACAGTATGGAAATAAGTAATATACGGGCTTTGTTTGATTATGTCATGTTTTATACATAACTAAAATAATATTATGGTTTCAGGTTTTTGGCAGGCCCGCAATCAGAAAGGTAGAGAAGAGAGGGAGAATAGGCGCAAAGAAAGAGTAATTCGGGACTTGGTAAATCAAAATGAGGAAGATAGCCGCAAAATACAAGAATTGCAGGAATTGGCTAATCTTGAGCTGAAACCAATTCCTCAATCAAATAAAAGCATTGAATTAAACATTAATATAAATGATAAAAATGATAAAATAAAAATAAAAGAGAAATCGGAAAAATGTGTAAGTTTCTTTGGAAAAATTAATCAATGTTATTTAAAAAGAAAATTGAATTATGGATTTATTTTTATATAGGTCATTAAATTAAAAGTAGAAAACATTGATAGTATAGAAGCACGATTGAGTGAAGTCTAAGAACAAATGACAATTAGAAAATCCAATACAATAATAAGTTCAAAATTAGATGACGAAAAATAAGTTTACTCAAATGATTTGGGTAATTTATATAAATAATATTACATTCTAACTTCTTTTCAGAGCTCTTCACCCAAAAAACAAAAAAATTAAAAATACAGAGTACTTGATAGATAAGTATAAGAATATGGCCAACTCAAAATTCAAGATAGATTTCTTTAGCCATGTCACTGGGTCAATAGAAACAAATATTAATGCTTCCCTAATAAAAAATATGGTATAGTATCTGTTATTAATATGAAAAAAAAACAATAAGTTTTATGATTTTTTTTTAGAAATTTATAAATATCCACGTGAAAAACGAATTACTTAAAAATTAACTTTTGGCTAAATTTGAAAATGAAAAATATAAATATATGTATACAAAAAGACAACAACTACCATCATACCAGAAAAAAAGGGAAATCTTAAATTTAATAAAAAAAAATCAAGTTATCTTAATCAGTGGCGAGACAGGCAAGTAATATCTTATATCATAAATGAACCAAGAATAAAAAAGTTATTAATACATTTAATTCTCTATACACAGCAGCATTTATAATAATTAACATTACAACATTATTATATTAACTATTAAAATTTAAAAATGTTTTCAAAATAGGTTGCGGTAAGACTACACAAATGGCGCAGTTTATCCTTGATGAAGCCATCATGTCGGGTCGAGGATCGACATATAGAATAGTATGCACACAACCCAGACGCCTCAGTGCTATATCAATAGCTGAACGCGTCGCAGAAGAAAGGGCTGAGCGCGTGGGGGAAGGAAGCGTCGGGTATCAGATAAGGATGGAAAAGTAATATAGAGAGTTATTGATCATTATAATATATTATATTCGGCATAAACTAAATTTTATAATTTGTTTTTACTATAGAAAACTGGGTTGCGATTTCGGGTCAATTTTGTTTTGTACCACTGGTATTCTACTGCAGCACATTCAGGCCGATTCAGCTTTAAACGATTATTCGTACATCATCATCGACGAAATACATGAACGTGACACTATTAGTGACTTCACATTGGCCATACTCAAAAGCATCATACCAGTGGTAATTATATCATATAGAATTTAATGCACTCACATCTTTATGTTTTTAATGATATTAATAATTTTCAACACTATTTCAGAGACCGGATATCAAAGTTATATTAATGAGTGCAACGTTAAATGCGGCAAAATTCTCGAAATACTTCAACGACTGTCCATCGTTAAACATACCTGGGTTCACATATCCAGTCGAGGAAGTCTACCTTGAAGATATATACACATTAAATGGGTATGTATACCTACCTACTGTTTTTATTATTCTGACTGTTGTTTTATATTATATGATTTTTTTCTAATATTATTTTCAAACAGTTTCAGTTATTTTTCTAATCTAAGATCCCGCAGCGAATCAAAACCTGGCGATCTTTTTCTTGAATTTGTAGTGCCCTATGTTGAGTAAGTATAATAATATTAAAAGTATTTTTGTATATACAGATACTTAATACAATTGTATTTGATAATTTGTAAATAAACTTTTTTTAGAGAAATTAGACAATCAAAAAAATATAATAACGACATATTAGACATATTGGAAAATCCAGCATCGAAGGATACAGATTGTAAATTAATTTTTGAGCTTATAAGTTATATTTGCAATAATAAAGATGATGGAGCAATACTTGTGTTCCTCTCTGGATGGGAACTAATATCAAAACTTACAACAATCTTAAAGAACAAAGGCTTTGGAGATAAATGTAATATTACTGATATTTGATAATAAATACTATAGTTTAATAGTGATATCGAATAAACAGGGCACAAAAGTTAACATCATTTAAGATTTTAGAACAGTTTTCAATTGTTTTTATTCTTAAAATATTAAGTACCTAAATAATTTATTTTCCTTTCGTATTCAATAGCAGCCACTGGATTAAAGCCTTGATCTTAGAAATTGTAAAATTAATATTATGAAATATTTTTATATTTTATTAACTACCTATATGTAATCAACTTTTATCCATATCACTCTTTCTCTACATAATAATGTTAATCGACCGTTTAATCATTTAAATAATATGTAATTATTTGTATTTTTGTATATTGTTTTTAGCTCACTATTTACTTATAGCACTTCATTCTATGTTGCCGACAGTCTATCAAAAATTTGTTTTCGAAGAACCTCCACAAGGTAAGCTAAATTCGTTTTATTTATTATAATTACAAGTTATCTAATATTCGTTTTTCAGGTGTTCGTAAGATAATACTATCAACAAACATCGCGGAGACCTCGGTCACTATTGATGATGTTGTATATGTTATCAACAACGGGCGTATGAAACTGAAAGGTTTTGACGCGGACGATAATATTGGGACACTTACAGAGGAATGGGTGAGCTTAGCCAATGCTAGACAACGGCGGGGGAGGGCCGGTCGCGTGAGGCCTGGCGTGTGTTACAACTTATACACCAAGGGACGTGAACGATCATTCAACAATTACGTGCAACCGGAGATATTAAGAATAAACTTGGAAGGTGTCATACTACAAGCTAAGATGTTGCAAGTCGGTATGATAATTCCGTTTTTCGCGAAACTGATGAATCCGCCCCAAATGAAATCTATCCAAGTGGCTTTAAAAGTATGTTTTATTGTTTCGGTGTATTTTAGGGTAAGTAATTTTATTGAAAATCGTGTTCTAATAAATGTGTTTGTTTTTTAGTTATTAACCGATCTAAATGCAATAGACGAAAGAGAAAACCTTACCCCATTGGGATTGCATTTAGCGAAATTGCCTATGAGTCCTCTTGTCGGCAAAATGATTATCATGGGTCATGTTCAGGTGTTTAGACACCGTACTAACGATCGCAGCCAATTTGAGTTTCAAAGATCCGTTTGTAATGCCGTTAAGCCGTGAATTCATCCTTTTTATTTTTTTATATTATTTCGTATACCATTGCTAAATAATTTTGAATTTTACAGAAAATGAGGGATTGCAAAGTCGTCGTCGAGAAATTAAATATCAAATGGACGAGGATCACCGTAGTGATCTCCTCACAGTTGTCAATGCAATGAATGGATATTTACATGCCAAACGGGACGGTAGGGCTTCTGAATATTGCCGAGAAAATTTTCTAATGTCCAATACTATGGAAATGCTTCAAGATTTAAAATCACAGTATGCGAAGTATTTACAAAATCTTGGATTTATAACCACTTTAGACTATACACATACGGATTATAATACACACTCAAGCAACATAAAGCTTGTAAAATGTGTTCTTGTAGCTGCGTTGTGTCCAAATATTGCCGTTGGAAAGTAAGAGAGATGTTTTTATATTTAAAATATTAAATAGTTATAAGAAGTTGATTGATTATTCTTATTATTATTATTTTTTAGAACTGAAGTTAGACCTGGCGAATTCACCGAATTTGTTACTGTCGAGGACGGAAATGTGTCCATACATCCAAAATCTGTTAACTCAATATACAATCACTATAATAGTCCTCTAATACTTTACCACTTAAAACTTAGGACAAAATCAATTTATTTGCTTGATACTACTATGGTTTATCCGTTACCAGTAGTCCTATTTGCAAAAAGCCTCCATACCAATGAAAAAACGGATCATGATACTTCGTTTAGTCTTAATTCTGAAGTTAATTTTACATGTACAACTGAAACAGCAAATCTTCTTAAGGTAATTATTATTATTAATATAAAATTCCACAAGCTTAAATATTATAAATTAAACTATAAATTTCCAAGTAATAAAGTTATAGGATACAGTTATTTTGAGGTATTACGTGGCTTTAAATCTTTAAAATGTATTTTTAGTACGAATAGTAATTTTGATAAATTTTATTTAGTATAAAATAATTATGAAATTTAATCCAAGAAACATATCTAGCATACTAAATATTTTAATATAACCTATTATAGTTTTATTTTCCAAATTTTTAATAAAATAAAATTAATCGTCTGGTGTGTAATTTTTAGCAAGTAAGAAAAATATTGAGATGGGCAATTGAGCATTTAATGTCTCATCCTAATGAAATAAGTTTGAACTCAAATTCAGCAATCACAAAAGCACTAAAGTAAATATTAAATTAATAATGTTTGTAATAAAAAAATGTATATATTTTTACTACTAAGCCTTACAATTCTCTAACCTCTAGTCGACCTTAGCTGTTTTGCTGGCAGCTTTCGTCAATTTATGTTATATATTTTATTTTACTTTTGTTTTTGTTATTTCTTATAATAATAATATCTTATTATCTTATATAATAATGAAATTTTTTACTTGTTATTTTGATAATTGTTAATTATTAATGGTTTTTTTTTTCAGGTTTGTTGTAAATATTGTTTCTGAAGAAGAATTTTCATCCTTTTATTACGATTATTATTTATTATTTTGTTAAATAATAAATGTTCTTAATGTTAATATATTCCTTATTATTGTAATTTATTTGATTAATTATTTAACAAACTGTTATGATTAACACTCCTGTTTAATAATTTTATGTTATCTCAAAATCAGTCGGGATGTATTGAAATTGATTTCTTTGCTACTAATATTTACAAGATGATAAATTTCACTTTATGAGCAGTTATGTATGTATATTGCAATATCATTTAAATATTTATAATAACACCCATATTTGTAAACATTTGGCATTAAAATGATAGAAATATGCTAATATGGTGAATTGGTGAGGTTACTTTATAATATATACTTTTAATAGCTTAACTAAAAATCCAAGTCCAATTCATCCTGTATTCAGTATTCTTCTTTTTAACGACGAAAAAATTATGGAAATCGTATCTTTGTACGAGACGTGAGTGTTTTTCCCGTGAAGTGTGTTTTGAGTAAAATATTAATTTTTCAGTTTGACGGTACTGTTGACATGTACGTGCGTGTGCGTGAATCCCCAGTATTGCATTATTCGCTCTCGCACTAACACAAAGACCCCGGACGGTGGTGACAAGATAACATAATTTTTGCGCCCCTTTTTAAATAGACACTAGCCGGGCCCTCAAGTTGAATTTCTCAATTTTATGTAAAATGTATTTTGTCATAAGTATTTTTTCGTTAGTAAGAATTGTTATACAAAACATATAATTAAATATATACAGTATTAATTTAAAAATTCTTAGAGGAGGAGATGATCGTCTCTACATCCAAGTCCCCTTCTCTTCCCGTGGACCCATGCCTGGATATATTTTATTATATTATTATATAGAGACGCTGCAGAGTGAGGTAACGCGAGTAGCTCGGCGTACGTTATAATATATATATATAAATACCTTGTTGGCTGTTGGCAATAAATAAAGTCTCGGAAAGATTTCGCGCGCCAAGTCGTCGTCCGCCGACGATTCACAGGTCGGCGGCGGCGGATTTTCGCTCATATAATAATATCCACCCACCCGCACCTTCCGCTCGTTGCAATGCCAATACGCAGCGGCGTCACTCGCCAAACTCTCCCCCCCCTCCCCCGGGTTCACAGTAGCAGGGTGCAGGATTACGTTGAAAAATTACGGTATTAACCGCGCCGCTGCGGTATATATATACAGGTTACCATCGGTCTGTTTTCGCGCCCGTCGGCGTACAACGGAATAAGGATCGGGGCAGGATGAGGGGTCCCGAGTGCAGCTATATATTTAATGACTCGAATAAGATTTGTACTCAGCTGGTCCGGTGGGCCCGGCATATATACGCGCATTACACGGTGCAAGAGCAGCTGCTGAACGTAGTTCGTTTTTATAAATAACGCGCGGGGGTGAGCCCTAGGACACAGAGTCTAACCTATACGTATAATATATTATGAATAGTCGGCAGTTTTTTTTCTTTCCTCCAAACCCCGTGAACTGTGCGTGTGCGCGTACTGTTTACGACAGATCATAACGTGTACACGTATATATATATATATATACACACACAGAAACGCATTATAAATTCCACTCGTTGATATAATATGTGCCCCGTGAAGTCAATACACATGATGTATATGTGATATCGTCAATTTTAGTGCACAGGGGTGTATCAGGGAGATATGACATGCCATTTTCCCTCCCTCTTAAATAGTTGAATGTATCTTTTCAAGTTATAAAATGATAACAAAAAAAAAAAGGAGATTTTTCTGATAAACCATCATCATCATCAATCGGATTGAAACGTATACTATTATATAGCGGGAAAAGATTGTTTAAACTGATGAGCAAAAAAAAAATAGAAAGAGGTCACGCATATTATGACATCTCCTTTGAAAGAATCCTGTGTATGCCACTGTTATGCATACACGGATATTTTATTTATAGTAATTTTTATGAATTATATCGCAATAAAATCTTATAATAAACTATTAAAACGCAAAAAAAGAAACAAATTTAGTAGTTTAATATAAAAATATATTGAATTAGATCATATAAATACTTGTAAGAGTTATTATTTCAGATTAAAACTTTTTGCAAATAATATTCTAGCGGAATCTTCTACTCGTATATACAACATATGAGATGAAATGTTTTAGGTATAGCTTTTGTATCGCAAACCATTACATACGTATATGTAGTTTGGCTATTTAAATTTTGATTCGATCCCGTGTTGGGAAAAATTTAAATCATAAACAAGTTTTTTATTTATCTTCATATTTTTAAAACATCCGCGCATAGTGCGCTTTATACTCTCTGATCTCATGTTCAAATTCATAGTACTTTTGGTATACGTTTTTTACTCTCATTTTTTGTCATCATAGAATAAAGCTATATTTATAATCAGAGATTTCAACGTACACAAAATATTATACTATGTATAGTGTAGATATTTAAAAAGTTTGTAAAATAACGAATTACTTTCTGAAAATTCAAACTCGATTTAACGCGTCGCGTAGCAAGGCGCGAACGGAGACTTTGATAAGTTACATCATCTTATGTATTATGTAGCGCATCGTTTTCCTTCTTACTTTATAAATATATATGCTCGCGTATGTGTGTATTCGTATTAACGTCACGCGATAATACATATTATGCGCGCATAAGTTTTCCGCGTTCCGGCGGCGCATTCGATTATTTCTACTCGAAATCCGTTCGCAAATTTCTAATCTACATTGCACGCACCAAACTATACACAAACGGTGTATATAATGTTATGCAGTACACGACAGTTGCACGCGCTTTTGTTTGCGTGGAACGTGTTATATATCTATGTATATATGCGTATACCGCGGAGTCGGATGTGTGACGGTTCGAATATGAGGGGGATAAGAAAATTAAAACTACACCAGTCACAAATTATTTGTTGAGGCGATCAACTTGAGCATTTTCAGGGATAATATCATCAATATAGTGACATTCTTCGCATGGGGAAATCCGTGTACACTGCGGGTCCTGGTGGACTTCTGAAACGAGTAGGTATGCCTATATATATATATATATATATATATATGCGTATTATGATTTTACATTTACGCCCGTGAGCAATACGATAAATCATCGATTTGGGTTGAAAAACAACGCGTAGGACTCGGTTTAATATCGGAACCACCGAGTTTACTTAGTGGAACTAATAGGGTGTTTATATATAGGAGACCTATAAAGTGTCGAGTCTCCGCTATATATATATATATATATATATATAGGGTTATTATACTGTTCTCAGAGCTGCACGCAGCCAGGGATATTTTTTTTCCTAACTATTTTGCCGGGAGTCTGATTTTTAAAGCTGTGTGATGGTGATTATAACTGTGTATAGTAAACATTCTATATTATTATATCGACGAGCAAAACAAAACGATATGCATGAAATAAAATAAAGTCTTATGGCCCATACGGCGTCTGAATAGTTATACATAATACGATGACATTTTGATCCTGATAAGACTCGTGAATTCGCGATGCATCTGCAGCTGTTGCATGCCGGCACTTGAAAAAATCGAATTTTTAATATAGGTACATCATAGTCATAAACTTTTTCGTGAAGCAGATATGCACTTGGAGCGCGTATATCATTAATTAATGTATTGCAGTAGACTTGATCGCGTTGTCGAGTTAGGCGATGGTTATTGATTTCCTGCAAATATGCGTGCGGTGATGTTCCGCCGAAATACTCCGCAAAACGAGAACTATTCGAACCTGCTATACGGTTTTGACATTTTGTGAAGTATCATATATGAAAGGTTACGGGGAATATTAAAATTGTATGTTTTGCCGAAGTATATACACCAGTGTTTCCCAACCTTTTTGCAATGGCGACCCATAAATTTAATCTTTATTGTGTACGCGACCTCTTGTTAAAAAGAAATATTCTATAACGGTAGTAAAATAATAATATACCTACTATGTAGTTAGATTTCACATTATTATTATAGAATATAGATTATAGAGTATAGACTATAGAGGTATCAAATAAAATATAACATAATCATTTATCATTTTACGGCTAAAATATCCTTATTCATAACCGCGAGTCCCATGGTTTGGGAAACGCTGATATATACAGTCTAGAACCGAATCACGAGTACAGTGTAATACATTATTTGATTTGATATATACTCCCGGAACCATAATATGCGCAAATATCCACGCGCCGCGGGGAGCTTAACGTCTTCTGACGCGTCAACTCGGCGTCAACAGGTCAACTGAAACGTCAACATCCAAACGTTAGTTTTCATAGTTTATGTATATTCGTAGTATGTGATAAAATATACGTGATAAATTCCGTTCGTGAAGTCATCGAATAATCTTTTCGTCACTATAATCACTTCAATAAATTATTGGTGTATCATGTATTATACGAGTATAATAAGCTATATATTAATTTTAAATCACTACTCTAATTATTAAGCTAAATTGCTTATAATAGAAGCCAAAAAAAAAAAAAAAATAAATAAAAAAAAAGATTGTAAATCACGTACTTACTGAATAATTATTATGTATTCGCAAAGAAGATACAAGTGCAGGTGTAATATTAGATAATAATCAATTATACTACGTAATTACGAGACCACCAATATAAAGGCAACTGTAGACAAAGTAAAGCGTTTTTTATATAACCATATAATATGTTTGGAACTTGCAGTATAACTGATTTCAAAATAAATAATAAGGTAATAACTGATGATTAGCTAACTAGATAACTAGCTGATAATTTTCTCATTTGCGAAAATCGAAATGATGATAAAAACACTTAATAAGACTGTGAATAAGGTACGAATGTTTAAAAAAAAATGTATTACAAATCGATGTATGTGTCGATCCAAAAATGTATTGTGCAACTTGAGATGCTACAATAGCCAAGCCTGCACACACAAATAATGTTATAATAAATAATAATATACTTGTTTCACTATAATATTATAGTAATTACAATATTATAAATATTTTTAACAGTAATACCAATGTATTGTAATCGAAATTACATAAGTCTAAATAAGCATAATCTGTAGTAGGTAATAATAAAAACTGTCACAATATATTTGTTGTGATTAAAATTACCTAGTATAGTAGTAGTGCATAATAATAATTTCGATTTTCGCAAAGGAGAAAATTTCACACGGTTTCGGACTTTTACTAACACTGATTGTTTATCCTAAAAATTACCAAATCTCGTTTGTAAAAATTCAAACTACTAATAATTTTATTCGGGCTTTGATCAAACTATTTTGCGTATTCTAGGTTTTACCAAAATCTATCGGTCACGGTCCAAAATTCGGACATTTACCGACAGCAATCGACAAAACCTAGGATTTACCATAACATATATGTATACGTACAATAGTAACATATATGTACACGGCGTATATGTACACAGTGCAGATGTTTCCAATATTTGTACACTTCTTATTCTATAAAAATATATGTATATATATATATATATATATATATATATAAAATATATATTGATCGTGTCCGCAGACGCGCAGTTTTATGTTCATAGGTATATGTACATAATATATAGTCATGTATTATATTATATAATCTAAATCGTTTATATATTGTGTTTATCGCGTGCGCAGTGCAAACACTTTGGGATAAATTAAGGGACCACTGTAGCACTTCTTCGCGCTCAACCGTATGTATCGACCCTCGCTTGATAATAAAAAAAAAAAGTTTTCCTGGCAATTACGTCTCGTCACTCCATTGCCCTGCAGCAACTATCCGCACCCCCCATAACATTTTTCACCGTTCAATGCGCATAAGTTCATTAACTTGTTCGTTTTACTGTATCAAGGGTTTCTCCGTTAATGTATATATATATATATATATATATATATATATATGTTTATATTAATGTACTATTGATGTGTTTATGAACGTTGTTATCCGATTGAATATAATATAACGATGACTGCTGTGACTATAAAACGAAATCAAAATATTATTTGTCAACGTTTTCATTACCACGTCATTGCTTCTTGATGCGTTCACATTTTTTTTTTTTTTTTTTATATTTTTACGTTTTATAACGATTCAGGTAACACGTATGGTAACAGGTAAATGGTATGGCGCACTTGACACTGCGACGAATACTGTGGATTTAATAAACGCAATAATGTCTAACGTATATAACGAATATTCCTCAATTCTGAGATATACGTGAGACCCCCGAGATCTGCTGCAGCAGACTTTAGAACGCGCGTATTTATATACATATACAGAATGCATGATAATATATTTTCGATTGAATGCACGCGTTTGAACTACACGATTTATGATTCAGAACGATGTACACACAGGAAGCGTGTATATTACATATGTATATATATCATGTATAATATAATATATCGTTATTTCATTTTTTCTCATCCCGTAGTCGCCGTCGCGATACCATCTCCGAATAATGATATTAATTCCCGTTTCGCAAGCGCGTTGGCCGTCACGACCTACACACGCATACACGTTGCACCGCACAACAGATCGTACACCATTAATATAAAACAATATTTTATTTCATTGATATAAACGCTTTTGTAAGGCTCAAGTGCAGTGATTATAAATTTAACTATACAAATCATATGAAAATAATATAAAGGAGTACAATTGAACATAATAAAGATAACATAACAATTAGATTGATTTGAATTAACGGCATTGCCTATGGTAAAGATAAATACATTTTAAGGAGATTCAGCTTATTAAACTATAAATTGTGACCATATTTCTCAGCTCATTACATTCTCGAGCAATGTGACCTAGTAGGAGATTATTATATCCATATAAATTTCGATGAAATGGTATTGAGAATGTAGAATGGTACCGCGAATTATATTAAAATTTATCGACTGTAATAAATCCGGACGGGATATAACGCCATTTATTAATTTAGACAATGCATGTCTATGGTTTTACGTTTAGTAGCAAGAGATTCAAAATTAATACTGGCTCGGATTGATGATAGAGACGTAGAGACTGATGGATTAACGTGACAATACAATTTTCTCTTATATCCAATTAAAAATAAATATTTTCTCTGGAACCGCTCAAGCGATTCGACTGGTCCGATTTGTATAGGATTCCAATAAAGAACAGAAGAGAATTCAAGAATAGGTCTAACTAGGAAGGTGTGTGTACAATGAAACCTTGATATCTCGAAATAGCCAATCTCCAATTTAATTGAAATCTCCAATAAAAGAATTTGACATATCGAAACTTCGAATTACCAAAAGAATTTAAAACATAACTGGATGATATAGGGACCGAAAAAATAATTCGACATACAGAAACTTCGACATACCGATGTTTCACCGTATAAAGTTTTAAGAAAAGTTTCATTGTTGAATTATTTCGTATTACGAATTATAAAACCAATATCGTAGTATATGTATACGCGCGCGTCCGTTGACGTCCGTCCCCCGTATGACGATACGTATATTATGTATGTATATACACGCGCACGAGGTCCAGGAGGCGCTTCGAATACAATATTATATGGCTGCAGTGGCGTCGACCAGCTGCAGATGCAAAAAACCACGATAGGGTCCATGGCTGCAGCGGTATATAGTACAATAGTATAATACGATATTACGTATTATATGTATATATATACTGTGCTATAGTCGTCTGACCGCGGGCCGTTTCCCCGTCGCCTTCGTCCCCTTTTGTTTTATTATTATTATTATTATTTTATACAACAACAACATGCTGAACGGATAACACACCCTGTACATTATACATGTACGTATACGTATAGTGTAATAATCGTTAAACGCACCCCCGCCGACCACCCGATATATTATGTAGTTGCAGTCAACACGCCCTACACATACATAATATACACCCCGATACGATTGTAAATTACGTGTGTGTGTGTGTGCGTGCGTGAACGAATATTGTAAAATGCCGTTATCGCGTCATTGTTGTACGTTATATATATATATATATATATATATATACGACACCGTTACATAATACATAGTATACAGAACTTACGTATGTATACTGCAGTCACCCCCTGGTCCATATAGCATTATTTCCCCGAGCGTATATTGCTCCTGTCGATGCGTACACGTCATGTACGTTGTTCGTTATCGCGATAATATGTAAATATATATACAGTAAAATCTCTCTACGACGTAAAGAGTTTTTCGTCATCATGGATAGGTCGATTTCATATATTATTTGCACCGGGATGATTGTTGACATTTTCCGTTATAAGGAGGATTCCATTTAATAGTGGGTCCGTTATA
Source organism: Chaitophorus viminalis (assembly GCA_025469195.1). NCBI lineage: Eukaryota > Metazoa > Arthropoda > Insecta > Hemiptera > Aphididae > Chaitophorus > Chaitophorus viminalis. Next base: position 115,920 of record JAIPRK010000888.1, read on the forward strand.
GAGAGGTTTTACTGTATTTTATACGCGAATATATTATGATTATTATTATTCGGTAGTGTGTTGTAGGAGCTGTACTGCGAATTAAGCGTATACAGTTTTTTCGTTGTATTACGTTCTCAATTCAAGTATTATTATTATTATTATTATTTTTTTTTTTGTTAAAGTATACACGAATTGGCCGTTGATATACGTGTGAACGTACATCGAATTCGTGGTTTCCATCATATATTTTCTTGCTGCGAAACAACGAGATATTTATTTTTCCATTATGTGTATTTCGTGTCTCATGAAAAAATATACTGCGGATAGTATAAGTCTCTAAGTACATATAATGCAAAGAGCATTTTTGAGTGAATACATAATATTTGATATAGTCACATATTATGTTATCTCATCATATACATTTTTAGTGACGTATTCTTACGCCCCGCGGGGAAATGGTAAAAAGATTTTTCCTCCAGTGTTTTTCTATCTTTTTTTCTTTCTCCCCCTCCCTCCCCCCAGTTCGGCAAACACAATATTATTATTTATTATTCCACAACATTGACGATGATGCTTGTACGTGCGCATTATACGAGCTTGTCGTTTCGTTTTTTTTTTTGTTATTATTCGGCGTATATACACTCATAATATCATATATAATAATAATATAATAAAGGTGAGAAGTGACGCGTGCCCGCGTTTCGTATATTATTACACTACATAATAAATATTTTATATTTTCGTGTACCGCATATATTTGCTATCGCTTTTATTCGTCGTCTCCGTACCTATATATGTATATATATTATATTGGTACGTATGGAGGATGCTCGACGGATGTTTTATCTTATGTGACGCGTACAAAGGAGTACATTTGATAATTCGTTCTGTGATGTATGTGTAATGTACCTATACGGTTTGATGTTATAATAAGACAGTGAGTTTCCAAACGCATAGTAACAATAATAATAATATACCTTTTGTTGGATTGATTTTTGCACTAATAACGTTTTTCAAATATACATACATATATATGTATAGCAGTAGGTATACGCACTGCAATCGCGTTAAGTAATCATATCATAATTTTAGTTTGATTTAGATCGTGTTGTAAAGTGTATACGTTTACGTGATCTTTGCTAAACATAATAATTTAAACTCTAAAAACACAATAAAATAACTTCAGCGATTTTAAGCGAAAAAAAAAAAGAACATTCTGAAATATGAAAATTACCAATTAACTCGTCTTGAATATATTAAGTAAGTATCTTGGGAAGGAAAATGATGTTTTTACGTTGGGACGCAATTCAAAGTAATCGTTTATAATATATGGTCGGGACGCAATTCGTGTAGTCGATAAATAATATGATATAGAGCCAGGATTCCTATGGAAAAGGGATTTCGGGACGCGATTCGTGTGCACCGCAATAGTTTATAGAGCAAACATAGCTGCAGCATATGGCATCATCATGGTTGAATATAAGACGGCTATGGGATTTATACGGGCCAAATATTTTCGTTGGATTACATTATTATTATTATTATTATTATTATATGACGTGTGTAAGAAAAACGTAACCGGTACAAGGGATAGGGCCGAGAGAGATGGGAATAGAAACAAATTATGAGGTATTGTAGAGATTTTACGGTGATGTAATAACCCAATAACCCCGTCAAACACCCCCACGTGTAGTGTTATGATTTATTTCGATACAGGTAAAAATATATATACAAGGATAATAAACCACATTACATATTATTCGCCCCGGTATAATGCTGCCGAGCGGGTATGTATAAGCATCTGTAAAACGATCAAACGATAAATCGTCTCGTATATGATCGTGTTCGGTTTTTATAAAAATAAAATCGTACCCGATAAATACCTAACCGTTTATATAATATGTTGACCTGAACCCTAGACGCCACTATAAACGGAGTTTTCGATACTATCCACCGTACCGGTACGTCATGTAATAGTGTGCAGTTAACGAATAACAAACGTACGTAGTATATACAATATACATAATGTACGTAACGAGGGGGGCTATTCAACGTAAATTATACCTGAATACGGGTAACGACGGTAACGCTTGTATAAATTATATAAATCATTAGCGAGCCGCATTGTTGTTAAGATAATATACGTGAAGACGTGCGGATGTAGGTAAATGTATTATAATATATTGGCGTCTCTACGATTTTCGATCGAATTTTCACGTTCCTCGAACAAATGCGCACGTTTCCGCATCCATATGTATATTATCATGATTGATAAATGGATACCAATAAAAACACGATAATCACGACATGATTTACAAATAAATTGTTTTTTTATTTTTTTAAATTTATAATATCGTAATAGCATTTCAACTAATACTTATAAAATAACAATACATATTCCAATTCCTTATGGGTTGCCTCAAGTAATTTTTTTTTTTTTTTGCTAAACTTGTAATTTACACTTGTATTTGAATACAACGCGAGCGTCACTGAAAACGCGCGTTTCAAACATAGTATATCTAATATACATTTATACTACATTGTATTGTTTTACATACTACGTGCTGGGTCCGATGGGCACGTGTGGTGCATACCGTTAGGATATTATCTGAACCATCTCGGATGACCTCTGCTCCGAAAACATTCGATTAAAAGCCATATACTGGTACATATATATTACATGTTATGGGTTGCGTCCGGTTCGCGACGATTGACGAGGCGGATTGTCATAAATTAAACCTTCACAAATGCAATCGCGAATCGCGTTCAAATTCCTGTTGCCTCCAACGCATGTTGTATCGCAATTTACACTTACGTACGTGTATGAATACGATATTATCATAATATTCTTACCGTCTTCCTGCGTAATATAATAAATTATAATATCGGGAGATGGAGAGAAAATGATAAATATATGGTTCTGTACACCATTGTGATGTTGAAATAGTTCAATTTACTAAAACATCAAATCAAAATACAAAGTTACCAACGCGTTCTGAATGCTATCGTATTTTATATTTTGAATGAAACGAGAAATCTTTTATTGGTTTTATCGTGATTTGGATTGTGTGTATGTGTGTGTGTGTTTATGTGTATGTGTGTGTGTGTGTGTGTGTGTGTGTGTGTGTGTGTGTGTGTGTGTGTGTGTGTGTGTGTGTGTGTGTGTGTGTGTGTGTGTGTGTGTGTGTGTGTGTGTGTGTTTATCTGTGTG